>CAUYQV010121049.1:0-27825 GCA_963574575.1 Galagoides demidoff
TTTTTTGAGACGGAGCCTCAAGCTATCCCCCTGGGTAGAGTGCCATGGCATCACAGCTCATAGCAACCTCCAACTCCTGGGCTCAAGCCAGTCTCCTGCCTCCGCCTCCCAAGTAGCTGGGACCACAGGCGCCTGCCACAATGCCCAGCCATTTTTTGGTTGCAGCCGTCATTGTTGTTTGGCGGGCCCGGGCTGGGGATTCAAACCCGCCACCTTAGGTGTACATGGCTGGTGCCTTAGCGGATTGAGACACAGGCACAGAGTCAGAGGAATAAGTTCAAGAGCTCTATTGTATAACATGGTGATGATAGTTCATAGCATTGTATTGTAAACTTCACAATTGCTGAGCAAGTAAATTATAAGTGTTCTCACCGCCCCCTGAAAAGGAGAAGTGTGTGAGGTAATGTGTATGTTAATTAGCTCAATTTAGCCATGCCATAATGTATACATATTTCAAAACATGTTGTACTCTATAAATATACATATTTTTTGTCCATTTAAAATTTTTAAATAGCTAAAGATAATACATATGTGAGGTTAGACGATTCAAACTGTAGAAAGATACCAAAGGAAAAGGAAAAGCCTCTCCCCACCATCCCTAGTCCCTTTCCTAGAGATTACTGTAAAATATCTCGTGTGGTATCATCCAGAGAAAAAGAAAACAACATATACCTACATGCATCTATGGATCTGTTCTAGGCATAATCTCTTATCCCAAACCCTAAGGTCAGAACTGTGTTGGAATTCAACATTTTTAGGATTTTAACATGGTGATATACTGTCTATAACATTCAGTATGTCACTAACTCAGTGGGGTTTAGGACAGCAAAGACATACATTATATATGTTCAACATTAAATATTTTAGAATTGATAGAGTGAATATTCACTGCATGTGGGATACGCGAACCTACACGTCTGACGAAGATTATACATAGCCATGTGTCAATTGATCTCCAGTTTTTTCCCTAAGTGAGTTGGTGCCAGATTTTGAAAAATAAAATCATTTTCAGAGCTTTTAAAGAAATGAAGCTAAGGGATTATCTTCATGGTCTCTTTTTCTGAAGCTCACACACAGACGCAAACACACACACTCACAAAGAAGGTACTGTATACAGTGTTCTGTCCTGGCTTCTTTGTCTCCTGAATCACATATACTAGCGATGTTTTTGTCCCAGCCCATCCAGATCTACCTGATTCTTTTCGATGTTCCCCCAACATTCTATTCTATGACTAGGCCAATATTGACTTAACAAGTCTCCTGTTGGTTGACTTTTTGGTAATGTCTAGGTTTTTAATTATCATTTTTTTTAATTTCAAAATATTATGGGAGTACACACATGTGGGTGTGGAAACAACCCAAGTACTCATTAATATATGAACAGATTGGTATATGTACACCATGGAATACTTCACAGCCATTAAGAAGGATGGAGACTTTACGTCCTTCATTTTCACATGGATGGAGCTGGAGAATGTTCTTCTGAGCAAAGTATCACAAGAATGGAGGAAAAAGTATCCAATGTACACACCCCTATTATGAAACTAATTTATACTTTTTATATGAAAGCTATAGCCCTCTTTTTTAATAGAAAAAAAGTTGTCAGTGACTTTAAATATGAAAAATTATTAGAACTAATTTCAGAAAACTGACAACCAATTTAAAAGCTCATTTTTAAGTTCTGTTCCCATATAATCACTTGCCACCAAAATCAGAGAAACAAAATAATAGCAAGAGAGATAAATATAGATGACATATGTTTAGACATATAATATATTAGTATATCATTAGATAAGTTATGGTGTATACATATATTTAGATATATTCCAAGATATTTAGTGCAAAGAATTTACAATTGTGAGGACTGGCTAGGTGAATCTGACATCCTTAGGAGAAGCTGTCAGATAAACTCTCAGCTACATAATGAAACTGTCGCCAAAAGCTGAGATTTTTTCTTTTTCAGGGACTACATCTCAGGTGTAGTTTTACTTCCACTCAAATGATTGAATCAGGCTCACTCAGACTACATAGGATAATCTCTCTTACCTGAAGTCAATTTATTATGATCTTACATCATATGTACAAAATTCCTTCACAGAAAACACCTATCTCAGTGTTTGTGTGAACGAGGTCTACTTTGTAGTAAAGTGGACTCCTAGAATGGACCATAATGACTGGGATAAACAGATATAAGTAAAAATATGTTTACTTCTATTTTTCTTAATTTCTATTCTGAACCCCTATTTTAAATAAAAGTAGATCCTGAGGTAAAATTACGGCAATGTTTACAGCTTTCACAAATGGTAAACAGTTATTAAAGTTAAAATGGAGACTTTGGTAATGACTATATACTAAAAAATTTAATTGATACATGTGGGGACACTAACACATGTTCCTATTTTCCATGCCCACCTATCTGGCATTTCTTCTATGAATAGCGAAAGCCCTGATGCTAATCTAAGAAGCAGAGATGACGTTAGACAAGTACATACAGGTTATCCAAGATAATTCCACCCCTCAAAGCACTTTTTCCAAGATGAGTTCATGAACTTAATTGTCACATCTTGCACAATGACAGCTCTGATGTCTATTCTACAAAAAGCGTTCCAAAATTGCTTTGAAAAGTGGACTAGATGCTGGCGTTGGTGCCTCGCTGTCCAAGGCCCGTGCTTTGAAGGTGGCTGCAGTGACCTTCAGCGTGGAGGCGTGTGGCACTCTTTCTAGGATGACTTCATGAACTCACGTGTCTGATTTCATAGCAATAAAGATTATTGTGAATATATAAATAACTTCCTGCTGACAAAATTCTCAGCCTAAAAATAAAGGTATTTTGTAGTGACCTTACATCTCTAATGATAAATAGAAAAATTAAATATTAGTCTTTTTTAAATGATTGATCCATTTCTAATGATAGTTGAGCCTGAATGGTGGAAGTGGCTCTCCCAGCCTGGTGGTGAGTGGTGATTACATGTCTGGAAGAGGCACAACCTGGTCAAACATACCGTTAAAAAAGGCCTTTATTGCAAAAACCTGAACAGTCTCAAAGGTAACTCTTTGGAGCAAATACCCCACGAGCCTGGCGTGTGACTTTCCAGCCCCTCTGCTACTTTACGGGGTTTCTTTCCTTTCCTGATAGGTTTCAGCTGCTCCCTCTTCTGGCTCTCTCCTCCCTCCTTTGATGTGACTCCAGGGTGTACCTCTTTGTAATATGGCCTGTCCCTTTGGGAGAGTATCTGAACAGCTGTTTTTGCCAAGAGCAGCACTTACTGCCGTTATAATTGAGAGCGTCTCTTACGATGTTTTTTCTTTTTACAAGCACTGAAGCGTTTTTAACAGCAGAGATTGTGTATGAGGGAAGGTTAATGCGGTTCCCTCACCATTATATCTATGTATCCGTGTCATGCTCCACGTGAAATCACAAGGAAAAAAAAATGATACCAAGGTAAAAACCCCAAACTGGAAGCATTTTCTTCTAGTCTCTAGTCTGTAATAATTTGCTACATGATACTGTCAATTCCCACAGTATCTCTGGATAATTATACTTGTCCTTCCCACCTTCAGGATAAAAAAGAGATAATAGTTACTAAATTGCTCTGAAACCATCCAAAGTACTACCATTATAAAAAAAAAAAAGCCACTTATCATAGAAAAGCAAGAGCACAGCTAAATTCTGCAGTCATTTCACTGATTTTTTGTTGGGTGCCTGAGGGAATTACTCAGTCAAAGGCTGAGCTATCCAGTTTAGAGACTTTCTAGTACTGAAATGATCAATACTTTATCTATTTGCTTCTCTTTCTATTTGACTCATGTAGCTGTGATGTGTGTGCAGTGTTACCGGGAAAAGAAATAAATCAGAGTTGGGATGCATTTGCCACATGACAATGAGGTCTGAGGCTAGCGACCGGGCACGAGTGTAAGGTTCAACATAAAGCTTTCTAATTTCTCAGAAATATTTTTCTGAATTAGAAAGGATTATTCATGTGGGAGAATTTTCTTTCTTAGAAGTGTTTATAAATTGTCCTAGGCTGCATGGGTAAACCCTAAAGAAGGTTATTCACGGTCTGGACTCTGTATTAATGCTTTTCCATTATATAACTACATTTGGTAATAAATAAACAGCTTCAATTTTTTTATTCCTACTCTAAAGTTCATTTTTATTATCAAGGCATGAAAATCTTTCCACAAATATTTCATTTCTTTCTTTTCGTCTTATTTACTTGTGCTTTCGTCACCTGTTTCCCTGGGTCAAATAAATTGCTTTTACACAGCTTCTCTGTGAACAGTTATTGGGCCAATGACTTATTTAAAGCACTTTCAATTTCTTCTTATGGTAATGACAGAATAAATTATGTGAATTAAATATCCCCCTAAGAACAACTAGGAACATTGGAAGAAATATTTTTTTAAGCTATTCCATTTTTTTAGACAGAGTCTCAACTTTGTTACCCTTAGTAGAGTGCCATAAGGTCATAGCTCACAGCAACCTCAAACTCGACTCGAGCTCAAGCAATTCTCTTATCTTAACCCCCCAACTAGCTGGGATTACAGATGCCCACCACAATGCCTGGCTATTTTTAGAGACAGGGTCTCACACTTGCTCAGGCTGGTCTCTATCCTGTGAGCTCAGGCAATCCACCTGCCTCCGCCTCCCAGAGCGCTAGGATTACAGATTTGAGTTACTGTGCCTGGCCTTTACAGTATTCTTGAAAGTATAAGAGAGCTACCAAAGCAGTGAGAAATGGTTGAGATGCCCCTGGGTTTTAATCAGAGGAGTGACTTTATATGATTTATTTTTTTAAAGGGTCACCCCAGCTACTGTGTGTTATGAATAGACTACAAGGTGTGAGTAAAAGCACAGAGAGAGCTTAGCAGGCTATTGTCGTAATCCGTTGTAGGTAATATGATGTTTAGAATTGCCAAGTCTTGGAAGTAACCTAATTGCTCATCATCCCTTGAACGGATCAACAAACTGTGGCTTATCTATAACCATGGAGTACCATACAACCATAAGGGAAGTTGAAGACTTTACATCTTTTATCTTTACCTGGAGTTGAAACACATTCTTCTTAGTGAAATATCTCAAGAATGGGGAAAAAAAGTCCAATGTACATAATACTAATATGAAACCAATATGTAAACAATGGCTTGTCCACACAGAAGATAAAACACAAATATAGTCTAAAAAGGAGGAGGGGTGAGGGAGGATAATGGGCGGGTTCTCCCCTAACCTGTACAACGTGAGGGTGTTCAGCACGGCCCCTGGGTGAAGGGCTCAATTGTAACTTGAACTTTACCTTGGAAGTGAGAACAATGTAACCTAAAATTTTGTATCCTTATATTAAGTTAAAAACAAACAAACAAAAATATGATGGCTTCGGGCAGAGTATTAACTGCGTGCAGCAAAAAGTATTTGGACTTTGGATACATTTTGAAAGTAGAACTAGGGAATAACCTAACATCTTAAATAAGGCGGGAAATAAAAATGGCATCTACTAATTATGGGACCCAGGCAACAGAAATAATAACGTCGTCATCCACTGAGATTAGAAATCTGAGTGTGGAGTAAGTCTGGGTGGAAAGGTTCAGTCTTGAGTGTGTCACATTAAAATGTCCCTTAAACATCCAGATGGAAACGGGCCTCAGGCATCCAGGCTGCGTAACAAAACCCCACAATCACACTGGCTCACAACAGCCGTTTGTGTCTACAGTTTTGAAGATGGACTGATGGTTCAG
This sequence comes from Galagoides demidoff, assembly GCA_963574575.1. NCBI lineage: Eukaryota > Metazoa > Chordata > Mammalia > Primates > Galagidae > Galagoides > Galagoides demidoff. The sequence goes on from CAUYQV010121049.1 coordinate 5,734, forward strand.
CTGTCCAGTTTCGGACTATCTTGGGTGGGGCCTCTTATAAAAATATTGCAGATAATGATTAGGGCTGGAATGTCCATATGGCTTTAGTCACCTGTCCAGGGTCTTGGTAGGGAAGTCTGGAAGTGTGGGGTACTGGAGCTGCTGAACTCTCTATCAGGTTTCCTCCTATGGTCTGTCTTTCTCCAGCACAGTAACCACACTACCTGTGTGATGGCTTAGGGCTGAGGGAGAATAAAAACTGAAAATCACCAGTGCTTCTTAAGGACTGTAACTGTTGCAGTTGACTTCTGGTGCACTTACGGGATTAAGTAAGTCCCAGCATCAGTCTGGATTCAATGAGAGAGAGACCCCCTGAAGGCACAGTAACATGGGGCGTGATTCAGGGGCAGGGCGTGGGCTCCACTAACTACACCTGGCTCATTACATTTCAAATGCTTCCTAAATGTTTAAGAATAGACAGCGAGGAGGCAGTGGACTATGTGAATTAGAGTATCAGGGCTACATTCTGGATTAAAGATGAAAATTCTGGAGATTCTGTCATATTAAGTTGAAAACATCAGCAGGAAAGTGATTACCAAGTAGGGGTAAAAACGTTTGTACCAAGTTTTCCTGAAATTTTAATATACTTGAGGAATTTCTTACTACATAGAAGATAGGTGGATAGATGTGTAGATAGATAGATAGATAACGTGTGTGTTTTAATTATAAAGCTACCAGGTGTTCATTCTATTACCTTTTCATGTGGTTTTGCCATGCTACTTAGTTGATATAATTGGAAATTTAAAACAAAATGGTGTGTAACTTAGCTGAGTGTACAGTACAGTCTGGCCTGGGGTAAACTAAATAGAAAATATACAAACACACACACACAGGTGCACACACCACACACGCATATATACCCTCCCAGATTCACTGCAGAGGTGTCTGAGAAAAGCATTCGTATATTTTCAAACTGTCTTGAGGGGTCGGATGGTCCACTTCATTAACCTCAGCTGGAAGCAAAAGCTCAGAGTAAGTCTATAGGAAGGTCCAGTTGGGGTATTTCTCGTCCTTTTGAACTCCCCCTCCTCACGGGTTCTGTCCTGGTTTTGTCCTCTGCTTCATAAATATTAATACTGCAGCCTCAACCCCAGTGGAATCAGGTCTGTTTCATGCCCAGTCTCATTTGAGTTGCCTGTGCTTATTCAACCCCACTGTGCCTTAAATATTTAGGAATATCAGCAAACATGTTGAACTAGGGGGATGAACTGTCCCTTACAGTCAGTAGTTTGGGGAATAGACTGGGAATATAACAGTAGTCACCAAGGGTGGGTGGGACGGTGGGAGGAGAGCAGGGATTCTGCTTAAGAGAACATACCCTGTACTGAACTTCTAGCCCCATCCTACCTCCATGAGCACACCAAGCAGTAGCAGACAGGATAAAGAATTCCTGAAACAGAAATGTCAGCTCTTCTTCCCTTTGTTATGAAAACAATAAGAAGACAGAGTCAAGATTTTCATCTGGGCTAAAAGATCTGGGCTGATAAAATCAGCTTCTTAGTCCAGGTGGTCCGTTGTATTTGTTCAATATCAGACTACACACAAAGAGTCCTTCAAATCCCTGGGGTAGATCTGACTCCTCAGTAAATGGGCTTGGAGTTTAGAGCATGTTGTTTTGATACAGGAGAGTGGGGAGTTTGCATGAAGGTTCTCTCTTCCTCTCTCCCTGAGAAAACCCGGCTTTCACAGCAGGTGGCTGTTTAAGAATGAAGACGTTTTACAATCTGGGCACTCAGAAAAGTGTTTTCTTAATAGTTTTGACCACTGACTTAAACTTTGTTCAACATACATAGCTTTTCATGAATAACCAAGCCATGTCAACAGTAACTTTTCAGTGAAATATAAATATAAAACAAACAAAATAGAGTAGTTCGCCCTTATCCATGGGGAACAGAATCCAAGATCCCAGTGGGTGCCTGAAATTGCTCTCGTACCAGAAGCTATGTGTTTTTTCCTATACATAAATAACTATGATAAAGTTTATTGTATGAATTAGGCACAGCTGGAGATTAACAACAATAACTAATGAAAGGCCACAACTATAACATAGTATAACAACAATAACTAATGAAACGCCACAACTATAACATAGTATAACAATATACTGTAATAAATGTTATGCTGGCTCAGCGCCTGTGGCTCAAGCAGCTAAGGCACCAGCCACATATAACTAGGGTTTGAATCCAGCCCAGGCCCACCAAACAATGACGGCTGCAACCAAAAAATAGCCGGGCGTTGTGGCGGGCGCCTGTGCTCCCAGCTACTTGGGAGGCTGAGGCAGGAGACTCACTTGAGCCCAAGAGTTGGAGGTTGCTGTGAGCTGTGATGCCACAGCACTCTACCCAGGGGGACAGCTTGAGGCTCTGTCTCAAAAAAAAAAACCAAAAAACACCTTTTAACTATTATAAACATGTTCCATTATGATGTGTATGTGTGGGTGAATAATACTTTTTTAGTATATTTGAAATATAAATTGATACATGTAACTTCAGTTCAAATTTCCAATGATATTGATAAAATGTAACCTCCTGAGCATAGGTGTATGTAAAGATTTCCCCTAGGTCGATACATAATTATTCTCCTCCCAGAAGGTAGCAAACCTATCTCAGATAGCTGGTAATTTTTTTCCATATAGTTTTTGCTACTAAATATTTCTTCACATTTGAAGGTGGGATTTTTAAGAAAGTTGGGGAATAATGGATAGGAAGAGTACAGACACAGCCTCAGATTAAGTTACATGCATTCTGTGGGTACGACTGCTAATTTTCATGTTGATTTTTCATCATAAATGATAACAGTATTTGATGATTGATGAACAGAAAATAAATGAGAATGCTGTGGGTATTTTCACCTTGTTCCAGAAAAATTAAGCATCATTATAAAACCACCGACTTTTATAAACTCTGCTTTAGATCAGACATTGGTTGGTTGTAAGCAAACGGTTTTGGTTTAGTGTGATTTAAAAAAAATAATTTTACATCTTCATCTATGTTTTTGTAGAAATTTAGATAAGGTTATGTCCAGAGCTGCTCTTCAAGCTGTTTGAATTACTAATAGACTCTTGGCTTCTTATTGTGGATTTGGCTCTTACCCTCTACCATGAGTTATACCACTTTATAATATGACCCATTTTTGATTTATTTTAAGGTTTGTTCTCTAAAAGTCTAATAACCCAGCTGGAAACAGTGGTACATGCCTGTAGTACCAGTCAGCTACCTGGGAGGCTGAGGCAGGAGGATTGGTGGAGCCGAGGAATTGAAGTCCAGCCTGGACGAAACAGCAAGATTCTGGGTCAGGAAAAAAAAAATCCATTCACTAGGAAATAATAGTTGCAAGCCAATGCTGGAAATATAGTGTTCAGCTTCAGTTCTCTGCTTGGAAACTGTGTATTAATGCAGCTTCCATTAACACTGTGAAAATCTCCCTGTGGATTCTGTAGAGGAGTAAAGGCTAGCCGGCAGAGGTGGACAGACACTGTGAATAAGTCCCTCATTTCACTAAAAATTGAGAGCCAAGAATTCGCCTTAATGTTTTCTTCTCTTCCAACTACTTGATCCTTCATTTTCTGGGCATGACGAGAGAAAAGGAAGAACACACAGAAAGAAATATATTAATCTCTAGGAAGCAATGAAAAGAATACAACAAACCAGCCCGGCGCTGAGCTGGGGGCCCAGGAGTGAGACGGGCTAAGATCTGTGTGGATTCTTGATACCAAAGTCCCCAGCAGGTCTATCGTTTATAAGTTTCTTTAGTTTCTACCTTCTAATAAGAAAACTTTTTCCTCAAAACACCATATCCACATTGCCAGCCAGGCATGAACACACAATGAAACAGCTCTTTTGTTATGAAGTAGATCACAGGAAAAAAAATTCCTAAATCTCAAATTAAAATCCACAGCTTCATGACAACTTAATGGTGGTTTCAACCTGGAATTCATTTACTATTTCTATTCTTTTTTTTTTTTTGAGACGGAGTCTCACTTTATCACGATAGAGTGCTGTGGTATTACAGCTCACAGCAACCTCCAACTCCTGGGTTTAAGTGATTCTCTTGCCTCAGCCTCCTGTGTAACTGGGACCATAGGAACCCACTACAATGCCTAGCTATTTTTTTGTTGTATGTTGGCAGGGGCCAGGTTTGAACCCACCACCCAGGTGTATGGGGCCGGCTCCCTACCCACTGAGCCATGGGCGCCACCCTGATTTCTATTCTTTAGCTCTCTTATGCATGAATCTGAAATAAAATCCACCTTTAGAGAATCTAGGTCGTGTCAGACAAACCTCATTTCCTCAGGTTAAATTGATTGTAATTGGCACATTGGGTATAATTTTTCGTAATTCCTTTTATGATGAATCTATAATTAGCGAGATGTATGTAAATGGCGATGGGCTGATCCGTAATCTCTTTTATCACAAAGGAGGCAGATGCAGAGCCTGCCTAGAACTTACTTCGTCCTTCACTGTCCCCTTCTTGACCTTCCCGTATTAAATTTCTCAGTCTAGTTATTTCTTGATTCTCAATTGTCTTATTCCCTTCCCAGTGCAGCCCCCTGTGGACCAAGCAGGAAGGGAGCTTTTAAGTTTGGTCCACCATACATTCCCACTTTCCCCTCAGTCTGCTTTTGCACACCACAAACTGAGAAGAGGTTTCCTGGAGCTTGTTCCTGGGAAGCAGCTGCTCCCATCCTAACTCTTCACTTTGGATCTGTCCTTGTTACTTTTATAACATTAAAACTACTCCGGAAGTCACCCTCTTAGGGCAAATACGAAGAATGAAAAAAATGTGTTAGGGCCTTATGGTTTCCTAGATAGATAAAATCTATGAACTAAGATTGTACAAGTACTTTCTTATTTTTGCAACTCACCCATTGTACCTTTGATCACCCAGGGACCTGTGAGCTGACCCTGCTTCCCTGGGCCAGAGGTGGACTTGAGTAGCCTCTAGATTCAGCAGCTCACTTTTAAATGTGATTGAACAGATATCTGAAAATGGCTTCTAATCAGAGATTTCTACTTATCTTTCCTCTCATTAGAACAAACAACTACGGTTGTGACCAACGTTAAAATAAAAACTGGCCATAATTTTCTTGCATATATTTTTGAGAACAAATGTATGGGGTCCTTTCCAAACAGGGGAACAGGAAGAGTGAATGGAGACCACTTGCCAATAGAGGTTACTGAAAAGAAGATTTTAGTAGACACATGCAATTAAGTTTTGCTTAGTTCGGGGGTCCTCAAACTTTTTAAACAGGAGGCCAGTTCACTGTCCCTCAGATGGTTGGAGGGCCGGACTGCGGGCCCCGGGATGAGTCGGCTGCTAAGCAGGACAGGCAGTGGCGGCAAAAACACCTGGCGGGCTGGATAAATGTCTTCAGCCAGCTGCATGTGGCCTGCGGGCCATAGTTTGAGGGTGCCTGGCTTAGTCAGTGATGTTTAGGGCATTAGTAAAATCATGAGATGTAATATAGCTTCATTCACAAAAGGCATTACAGAGATGTGTTCTATAGAAGGATTTTCCCTACCTGCAGGTTGCCTCAGAGTTTTATCTTCTAGAATTTGTAAACACTGTGCACATTTCATTTCTTTTTCATTTAGATTAACATGGGAGTATAAATGATTAGGACATTTGCCCCAGAATGTTTATCCTAGCTTGGTTCACAATCATGACACGGAATCCTCCTGAGTGCCCATCCACTCATGAATGGATTAATAAACTATGGTATATGTGTACCATGGAATATTATTCAGCCATAAAAAGATGGAGACATCACATCTTCTGTATTTACCTAAATGGAATTGAAAATTTATGTCTTTAAAAGAGAACTTCCGGGACTAAAATCCTGTGTGGGTCTTCTTTGCAGTATGGCTCCCATATATGTCATACTGACTTCCCATGGTTGTGTTGTACAGGAATAGCATAAACTTAACAGTTTAGAAAAACACATTTAATATCTTACAGTTCTGGAGCCAGAAGTCTGAATTGAGTCTTATGTTGTTAAAGCAAGCTATTGGCAGGGCTGGTTCCCTGGACAGTAAAAGGAACTCCATTTTTCCTGCCTGAACCTCTAAGAGTCCTGACAGCTCCATTCAGGCGTTCTTGTCCTGCTCACCCCTGAACCTCCTGTAGTCATCTCTCCCTCAGTCTCCCTCTTATGAGGACACCTACTTATATTGAAAGTTCATTTAGATAATCAAAGATAATCTCACCATCTCCATATCCTAAAATTCATCAGATCTGCGAAGTCCCTTTAGGCCATCCACAGATCACGGGATTTAGGCCCTCAATATCTTGGGGAGCCATTATTCAGTCTACTACATAGGCCGTTAGTAATTTTATTTTTTTTAACGTATTTCAATATTACCTCCATTGGTAAATATTTTTAGGCATTAACACAGAGATATTACCTCCCCAGTGTATGGATCTGGCTTAATATTAGCTGAAATAGAAAAGGTATCATACATTCACATGCAAACCCCACAAATCTATGTTATGTAGATTTATGATAATTTAAATATTTGTATATAAGAGTAGGTTTTCAGGAGGAAAGACGAATACTCTTCCAACCTAGAATTTAATTTGAGTTACTATACACAAGTTATTTTTTATCGTTTCAAACAAAACACACGATTTTCAAAAACTTTGTATGTGCCTATATCAAAATATACCCAAAATACCAAAAAAAATAGATTATGCATGAGTTAAATAACTGATTCAAAGAGTAACATCTTTTTTTCTGAATGATAACCTTATGAAGCAGATTGAGAGAAACTTTCATGAAAACTACAAAAAAAAATTAATTTTTGAGTTCTCCAAAGATCACCTCTGTGTACTTAGAGGTTATTAATGTTTGCTTTGAGGTTTCTGAGGGTTGTGATAATATTTGAAAGGGAAGAATTTTTGACAGCCAATGCATATAGTCTTTAACACATTTGGAAAATGACTGAAATCATTAGCCATTATGGTGAGTTGTAACACAGGTAGTCTGTTTCTATTATTCCGATTTTTTAAATAAACTAAAAAAAAAAAGAACTGGTAATAGGCCAGGCGTGATGACTCACACCTATAATCCTAGCATTCTGGGAGGCCGAGGTGGGTGGATTACCTGAGATCACAGGTTCAAGACCAGCCTGAGCAAGAGCAAGACGCTGCCTCTAATAATAGCCTGTCACTGGGGAAGCACCTGTGGCTTAGTGAGTAGGGTACTAGCCTCATAGACTGAGGGTGGAGGATTCGAACCCGGCCCTGGATAAAACCGCAACAAAAAATTGCTGGGCATTGTGGCAGGCACCTGTAGTCCCAGATACTCGGTAGTCTGAGGCAAGAGAATCACTTGAGCCCCAAATTTTGAGGTTGTTGTGAGCTATGATGCCACAGCACTCTGTGGAGGGTGACAAAGTGAGACTCTGCCTAAAAAAAAAGGTGGTAAAAGTGTCAATCTCCTTAGAAATATGCTGGTTTTGACCCAGTAAGTAAACATGAATAGGAAAGTGTAAACTCTATAATCATAAACCACTTGGGAAAATGGAAATGGGATGGAAATTTTCAAAGTAAGATGATTGTAAGTGCAGACAAAGAAAGTGGAGGAACTTGGTAAAGGAAGACTCGGAAGTCAGTTAAACCTGGGCTTCCCCAGGGAAACACGGCAGATCTGCGATTCCCAGTCCATCAGGCGTGCATGTGGTTAGATAGATTCCATTTTATTTCAGGTTAATGTGAGGGTACAAACAACCAGGTCACAATATTTAAATTTGTTAGGGAAAGCTTCTGTTATAGTTATGTCCTCCCCCAAACGGTGTGCCATGTGCCCCGCACCGTGCCCATCCAGTGGGCCAACACTTCTACACTAACATAGCTACCCTGAAATTTAATACACAAATGAGCTGGGAGTGAAGATCTCTGACCGTAGATGGACTTAGGGCACGCTTGTGCAGAATCTGAAACATCAAGATGCCATAATTAAAGTCAAAAAGTGTGTCTGATCCGTAAGCAGAGGAGATTGTACATCAGTGATTTTCCACCAATGTGTTGTCTACGGGCTTGAGGATGAAAAATCCTCTGGGAAGTGGTTGCCTGGTAAGTTCTATGCAGCTTTTATTGGCTGTCGTAGGTCAGGGCAGTGCCTCCCCCTCAGATCTAAGGAAGTTACTACACGTAGGCCTGATTTCTAACTTCCAGCATCACCTTCGATTTGTCTGAGTGTTTTTTTCTGGACTCGGGAGCCCTCTCTCTGGAGCCCAAGTTTGGTTTGCCTGAAGTGTTAGAGAGGTAACAATACCTCACCATCAAGCAAGTCCCCTGGGTGGGATCCTCTGAATCATGTGGCTCTGCACAGGCTCCAGAGTCTCCCAGTTGGACTAAGCTCTATCACCACACAGGTAACCTGCTACTGCATTCTTTCTTAAAAAAAAAATTTGAAAATAATAATTACATATATTTATTTATGGGTGCAATGTGCTATTCTGACATGTTTATGTTGTAGAAAGATTAAATCAGCTATTAACAAAAGTATCATCTCATGTAGTTATCTTTCTTGTGTGTGAAAGTATTTTAAATATCTTTCAGTAGTTCTGAATATACGGTGCATTGTTATTAATTGTAATTACCATTTTGTGTAATACATGATGGAAGCTTATTCCCTCTAACTGAAATTTTTGACCCTTTGATCAACACCTCCTGGCAGCTCCTTATCTACTCCTCCCCACCCTTTAGCCGCTAACTTTCTCCTCTCTACTTCTGGAAGTTTGACCTTTTTAGAGTCCTCATGTGGTATTCATCTTCCTGTGCCTGCCTTATTTCATTTGACGCAATGTCCCCAGGTTCATCCCTGTTGTCACAAATGATAGAATTCTCTTCCTTTTTAAGGGTTAATAGTATTCCATTCTGTGTGTGTGTGTGTGTGTGTCTATACACACCACATTTTCTTTATCTGGTTTTTCAATTAGGAACACCTAGTTTGCTTTCATAGCTCAGTTCTTTAGAATAATGTTACAATGAACACTGGAGTGCAGACCTCTTGGGCATGCTGATTCCAATTTCTTTGCATATATAGCAAAAAGTGGGATTGTTGAATCTTATGGTAGTTCTACTTTTACCTTTCTGAGGATTTCCATACTGCTTTACATAATGGCTGTATGAATTTCCATTCACATCAGCAATGTACAAGGATTCCCTTCCTTCCGCACTCTGTCCAACACTTACCTTTTCTTCTTTAAGATGATAGTTATTCTAGCAGGTGTGACATCAGATCGCACTGTAGTTTGAATTTGCATTTCACTCGTGATTACTGATGAGGACCACTTTTTTCATACATCTATTGGCCATTTTAAAATAAATGTCTACTTCATTGTTGTTTAGGTCCTTTGCCCATTTTGTAACCTGGTTACTTGTTTTTTGATATTGAGTTGTTTGAGTTCCTAAGGATTCTAAGGTGTGCAAGTCCTATCTGGTCAGTGGGTGGACTGAACTGTCTCCATAGACTTTGTCAGGCTGACGCCGGGATAAAGGGTTTGTTTAGGTGTTTACAGATGGTGGTGTTGGTACCAGGTGCACTAACAGGCACGACATCCTGGATCTCTAAGAGTACTCTCGTTAGATCAATGGATGGATGCCCTGGCTAATTGTATGGCCTTTGCGTATGGCTCAGGTGGTCTAGAACTGAGATACAAAACTGTTTTTAAGGGCCATAGCTGAGACCAAAGTCTTTATATCCTTTCTAAAGGGGTTGTGAATAGGCATGTCTCCTAGTGGCCCCTGGGTGAGCAGAACTGCTCTCAGACTTGCAGTTGAGATGGGCTGCAGCAGCCAATTTACATCCATTTCCAAATCCATAATAGGACCAAGGTCGGGGCATCATCCTGCAGGAGAACTGCTGGACATACCTCCCTCTGGTCCACAGGTAGATAGAATTGCCCTCTGTCCATATACAGGAGGGGATAAATTCAAGATACAGGCTGTTTGGGGATCTTCTGCAAGATCGATATTGGCAAGCCTGACCTGTGATTCAGATAGGCTCGTATCCTGACAGGACCCTGGCTGGACAGAACTGTACCCAGACCACAGCTGAGGGGTACTGAAATTCAGATCCAAGGCGATTCAGAATTTGCTATTGGGCAGATGCCGGCAAGCCCAACCCAGTGATCCTGGTGTACAAGACTCCCAGAACCTTCCTATTTAAGCAGAATTGCTTTCAGACTACAGCTGAGAGAGGCTCAAGCTAAGATTTAGGGCAGGGCCTCTTCAGGATCTATAAGCCGGTCATATTGGCATAGATGGGCAAGTGTCCCTCTGGGTCCTTATGCAAGTAGCTGGGACAGCTGAAGGGGACAGGAGCAGAGTTACAGGATCACTTTTGGGCCTTCTGCCATGACTGATATAGGTGGCCTATCTGCTGAAGCACTAGTGTGTGTGATTCCTCCAGGACCCCATGGTAGATGATTTTGGTAGCAGAATCAGACCAAATGGGGATGTAAGCAAGTCTTTTTGAGAACAGAGCCCTTTGAGAGTCTGAAGCTAGGACTACAATTGCTGGATCTGCCCCCATAAGTCTGCACTCCTAAAATAACTCTTCCATGTCTTTGGTTCCACCAGAGTTTCATAACCTCCTTATTGAATGTATAGTAGGTTCAAAATTCTTATTGTGGGGAAACATGAGCAGGTGACCTCCTATATTGCCATCGTGCTCACGTCTCTTGGATTCTGTGTTAACACATTCTTTATAGCCTGCCTTCCTTTCTTTTCACTATTTCATTCCTCGACTCCTGCGTTGGGTGTTCCCAGGGATGACTTCTCAAATAAACTACTTGCGTTTGGATATTTGTCACAGCGTAAGCTTCTGGAGGACCTCAAACAAACAAACAAATACTTTTAGAACTAGCCATCGAAAGCAGACTCTCAGTACAGATCTGTGAAATTGGATCATATCACTACTAGGCCAGAAAGATAAGAAGATCATTGTGTGGTAAGTCATGACAAGCTGTTACTGCACAATTAAAATGACCCACCCTTGTGGATACTATGAAAGGAGGAACACTGGATTATGCGCTATCTCCAGCATTGGGGAAATATGGGGGCAATGGCGATTATAAGGACTGAACAATTTGCTGATGGTTGAATGCCATGAAAGCACAGGTGGGGGAAAATGACAGCTTAGGGCATGACGTCAAAGCCAGAGACCAACCTGTCAGTGTTGTAAACAACTCCCTTCCATTATAGCAAGGAATAGGCTACACTGAAAATCATAACCAGTCATCCACTTGAGAAAACTACTTTCCTGCCCTGTGTAATTCAGTTGTTGGAGTAGGGGAGGAATTAGCTCCATCATGGAGCATAAAAAGGACTTCACTAATCCTGACAGGGCTTTAGCCTCATTTTGGAAAGCCTATGTCAGTAGATTAGCAGACAAACGAGTTACCATATGCTCTGGATAGATTACCTTGATTTGCAGGAGAAGATAAAATTATTATATATGATAGGACCAGGAACAAGTATATCTGTAATTCAGGAGATTTGTAAAGGTGTTTTGGGTACATCCATGCCTGGTAATAACTTTATGTGGAAAATTGCTCTAGTCATGGTCCAATCAAAGGGGAGTAACCAGGAGGTCCACCTCCTCAGGGATGTAGGTTTGGGTTACTCTACTAGGTAAGAAAACTAAAGTAACAGAAGAATTAGTCAAGGGTAAGGAGATCTGGAATGCATATTATAGGAGAAAGATGATTTCTATCACTTGAGGGCTTGGTAAACAAGTATAGCACTAGGCATGAAGGTTGTTATATGATCCTTCCAGTTAGAGTCCATTTTTAAAAAATTGTGGTTAGCCACTACCTTGAATAATCAATGACAGATGGAATAGAGCTATGTGGGGTATGAATGGTTCTGAACGCTGCAGGCACCACCACCATTTCACTATACGTTGTCTCACCTTTGAGATGCCAGCCCCTGCCTCTATTTGCCTCAGAGCTTTTACTGACCCTGAAATCATAATCTGTTAACCTCAGTTTATCCTATATAAAATGCTTATCATTCTACCTTGGTCCACAAGCAATGCTTAACCAAATACCATCTTCACTCCTCCATGAGTGGGAAATGCTAAAATCCATATTCTGTGCTGGTTTCCATAGTTCTCCAGTAGAACTGAAGACTACTTGCTATGGGAACAACTAGCTTAGTGATAGTGGTAGGCAAATAGCAAAACCTCCCCACACTCAACTAAAGATGTCCACATTTGAAAGTTTTAATGTCCACAATGTAGGATACTGCATAAGATTTCTATTGCTGCTGTACCAAATCACACTGATTTAGTGGCTTAAAACAACAAATTTATTATCTTAAAACTTTATAGACTGAAGTCTAAAATGTCTCTCCTATGGGGCTAAACTCAAGATGTCAGCAGGACTGCATTCCCCAGGATTTGCTCGTGGAAAAGCTGTCTTCTTACCTTTTCTACCTTCTAGGGGCTGCCTCTTTTCCTTGGCTCATGGCCCTCTTCAACCATCAGGTACCTCCAACCTCTTTTATTATTTATGTCATGATTTTATAGTCACTCGTTCCATGTCTCTATGGCTACATGGTTAAATAAAACCCAACTAGTTTAAAAAGATAGAAGAACATTTATGTTACAGACTGATCGGGTCTCTTGCCACTCACACAGTAAAGGCCAACATTCTGAGACCGGAGCAGCTGCAGCAATGAAGAGTTTGCCCTAGGGCGTATGACTTTTGCACCCCCGGGTTTACTTTAGTCTGCATGGTATCACTAACTTAACTCTGGATGGACCCATCACTAACTTCACAGCCTACACATAGAAGGTTCCTGTCACCAGGTGACAGACAGGGAGCTGGGGACAACTCCTCAAATCCATCCCCTTGAGAATTTGTGGGCTCTGAGTTTTAAAGGTGGTTTAATAAATACAAGCCTAGGGATTTGGGCCTGCTGATTGGCTGGGGATTAGCTCACAAGGTTTAGAAACAGAGATTGGCTTCTTGGATCAGACATTTCCTGGGTAGGATGATTTGGGACTTCTTTGATTGATTCCCATGCATGGTCTGATGGATGTCAGGTGTCTTAACAATATCTCAAAGATCCTCTGAGGCTTGCAATGGTGATGTTATCTGTAGAAGTGGTTGGGGAAGTCACACATTGTCCACCTGTCAAGGAGACATGACCTTAAACAGTAATAGGGTAGTTAGGGAACAATGCTGGTTAGCTTTTGGCTATATCTACACTCTTATAGAAATAAATTAGACTTTTATCACTGTTACTGCCTTATGGACGTCTTAGATTGTTTCAGTAGAGGTGGGTTTCAGTCCTTTCTGGCCTTGATTTCTCATTCCTGAACTGTGGGCCAATGGGATGAAGGGTGGACACCACTCTGGCTTCCTCTCACTTATAAGGAAGGGGCTTAGTTGAGGTTGGACCCAGGTTAAGAGAAAAACCCACTTTGCAGTTGTCTATAGGTATTCATGGGTGTCTGGTTGGGTACCCAAAGTTCACGTGGCAAAGATATTTGTGCTCTTAGTCATTCCTTTCATACAGCATTTAAGGGAATAGGAGGGAATCAAGGAACCTTATTAGAAGGGCTGAGAGTCTCAACTTTACAAGGTCTTGTAGAACAAATCTTAAACCTTAAGGGATCCAGGCAAACAATCCCAAGAACAGTCAATCTAGGGGTGAGTGACAGGGATCTGGCGTAGCCATGCAGCTTGTTAGGAAATGTTTCATAGGGGTTCCAACTTCTCCTGAGGCATTGACATGGGAGCAGCAGATGGTACTCAGCACTGCATCAACTCCCCCTTGTTTTGCCAAGCAGAAGTCTAAGGCTGCTCTGTTGCTGAGGACTCCCTGTGTCAGTGAGTGAAGGGACTTCTGGGCCCTTAGGCTTTCTGCAGTTTCCTTGGCAATTAACCCCACTGTGTCAGACAAGTTTCTGATCATGTCTCTGTTAGTATAAAATCCATGCTAGGAACGATTACTTCTAAAAGGCTCTGCTGCCAAGGGTCGTGGTGCCTCTCGGCAGCACCCTTTTCAGCAACCTCCTCTTTAATCTGTGAGGCAGTGACCAGAACTTTCTATCGTTAGGATGAATAGGAAGTGGGATCACTAAGTGTCCCAAGAAACAGGAACCTTCTATGTGTAGGCTGTTAAGGTAGTAATGGGTCCATCAAGATCAGAGATGTGATCCCATGCTAGAGACAAAAGCATATCCAGAGGTGTGCAAGTAACACCCCTGGACCCCTAGGATGTGCTCACTAATACACTCATTCAGAGGGAGCATGGGTAATACAGAGTTAAACCAGGAATCAGGTGTCATGCAGGCTTTCCAAAATCCATTCATGAGATATCTGTTGGCACAACAGAGACCTATTCCAAGCCTATTCCTGAACTGGATACAGGTTACATTTTTTAATCCAGTAGCTCAGGAACATTGGAGATTTTGCGGTAGAGTGTGACTATCCAATTTTAAGGATACAGAATAGGTCGAGACAGGGAGTAGGTGTATACTGGTGTATGACTAATTGAACTCGGAAAGTGGGCAGAAAGAGGGGTTAGTCTGGATACACGGTGTCATTGGGAACATACGAAAAATATGTTACAGGCATTGGTACTGCTAAATGTTTACTTCAGATAGATGATAGACGGGAGAGGAGTTGGCAAATCAACCTGTCTAACAGATTTCCTACAGTAGCAACATTCTGAGATGGTTTAACTATATCATTGTCATGCCATTCTAGGCCATGTGAAAAGAGAAGGGAAGGAAAAAGATGATCTTTCATAGCACTTAAAGGCGGCATCCTTGAGAAGCCTAAGTGTTAGGAGTATGTAAATACAAGGAGTGAGGAAACTATTCTTGGTTTCTTTACATGGTAAAGGTATGAATAATGCAAAGGATTCCAGCAATAATAATTATGAGAGCAGGATGAAATAAATACAGGGATTATGCACCTAGGAGGGAATGAGTGGTGGGAGAAGTGATCTCGTCTTTTGGCACAGAGCAGTCATGATGGTAAAGGTTCCTATGATGCTCCCATACTGATTATCATCAGGGGACAGGTCTCCCTGTGGACTGCCTGTGGTCTCCAGGCTGTGTGGAGGTTCCAAGTTACAACAAGAGCTTAGAAAACATCTTATGTGATCTCAACCATAAAGTCAGCACCATTATCAGTCTGAATGGGAACTGGTACTCTAAACTGAGGAAGGATTTATTAAGGACTGAACAGCTTCGGTAGCTTTTATCACCTGGCAGGGAAAGGTCTCAACCCAGTCTAAAGAGATTATCTGCAAAAATGAGTAGATGTTTGAAATTTCATGCTACTTTTGACATTATAGTGGAACCAATTTGCCAGTCCTCAGTTGGCCCTTTATCCTGGGGCTAAACTCCTCATGCCTAGGGGGAGGGCTAGTTTTAGGGCTGTTCTAACTGCAGAGGAGACATTTTTCTAAAAACATTCTAGACAATACTTTTCAAAGGGGAACCGATGATATATTTCTACAATTATTGTAGAGTGGTTTCTCTGCCATAATGGGTACAGTCATAAATATGATTGGTAGTGTCATTTGTAAAATATTTGGGTACCAGAACCACCTGTCTTATTGTATTTCCATCCATTCTGAATCCTGTGCTCTGGGTCCAACCCTTACCTGAGTGCTCTGTTTCGGTTCTCTTCTGAGTGTGTGGAAGGTTCAGCATCAAGTTCTACTTCAGACACCCAAAGCATCGGCAATACTCGGGGAGCCTTTGTCCTTGCTCCTTCCTTCTTGACCCAATTTGCCTCATGATTGCTCCCTTGACAGCAGACTATCCTCTGATGTCCATGGTCAGGTACAATAGCTACTTCTTTAGAAGCTAAAATGACACCTAGTAAGTCTATAATTTCTTTGGCATGTTTTATTTATTACCAGAGATCAGAAGTCCTCTCTCTCTCCAGATGGCCCCATGAGCATGAACTACCTGAAAGACATACCTGGAGTCCACAGATATGGTCCCTTTGCTCGCTTACCTGGAGGAGCTCCCCACTGAGGGCTGCGAGTCCTGCCTTCTGTGCTGAGGTTCCAGGAGGGAGCACTTTGGTCTCTAAAGTTTATCAGTGAGTTTCTACCACATACACGGCTCTTTGTTGTCCTCAATCCATAAAACTACTTCAATCAGCAGACGTCTCTAAGCCTGGGCTTCCTCGGGTATGGGTGTGTCTTTCAGCTGGAATACACTTGTTCAGTTATTTGTAAACAGTCATGCACAGGTTCAGAGGGCATTTGAAGTAAGGTGGCAAGATCCAAAGTAGAGGCCACTCTCAATGTTACATGTGGATTGTCTAACAGGATGCCCTGGTATCTGCTGAGCCTCTAAGAGGTACACCAATATCTTCCCTTTTGTTCCAGCAACAGAGCACACAATACACATGGAGTGGGACCAGCCCAAAGCGAACTTTTCTGCCTCTTGAAGTAGGTCACAAGAATTGGCAACAGCCAGAAGGCAAGAAGGCCATCTCTGTATAATAATGTCCAGTTGTTTTGAAAAATAGATCACAGGGAAGAACTGTCCAACAGCATTGCTGCCTTCCATTTGAATCGGGGTCCTCCCATTCAAAAGCAAGCTGTTCTTGCAACGCTGGGCTCAGAGGGCTACAGAAGAAAGCATCATTTAAATCGAAGACCATGAGCCAGTGAAGCTCACCAGTCAGAGCTGTGAGCAGCATGTGAGGTCAGGGACCATGAGTGAATTTCTCCCACTGTTTGGTTAATGTCCTTTAGATCCTGAATATATCTATGTTCCTTAGGCCCAGGCTTCTGTACTGGTAGGATGGGTGTGGTATACAGGAACTGAAAAAAGTCTGAGTCCAAACTGAAGGAAAGGACCCCAGAGGTTGAACTCGGTGCCACGCCTGCTCCCTCAGGCAGGCATGGCTTTATCTGTGTGCCCGTGACTTCCACTAGGACAGTGGCCTTAGCCCTTCCTGGTCACCCACCTGCCCACACTTCTGGACTTATTTCTCAAAGCATCTCCTTAGAAATGACTACAGTATCAGAGTCTGGCTTCAGTATGCAGCCTGCAAGGCACAGGCCTATTCAGGAGGCACCAGCCTGCAAGGCATGAGCCTGTTCGGGAGGCACCAGCCTACAAAGCACGGGCCTGTTTGGGAGGCACCCTGATAGCCAGATGTCCTGGGCTGAAGTAACCTTAGCATTCACTTTGGTGAAGAGATCATGTCTCAGCAAAAAATTAGGACACTCGGGCACATGTAGGAAACTATGTTTTAAATGAGTTTGGCCCACGTGGCACTCTACAGGTTGGAAGAATGCCTTCATCATGGTTTCTCCTGAGACACCAGTTACTTTTATAGTCTCTGAAGATGGTTTAGACAGCAGGGTGTTTATTACCAAACAAGTAGTAACATCTACCACTATTGTCTACTAGAAAGTCCCAAAGTGGATTTCTCCCTGTCATCACAACCCGGAGTTCCATATGGGGAGTATGAAGGGTGTTCCCTGAGTCAGGAGGAACTTCTGGGTCTTGGCACTTCTGTTCTCCATCCACACCATCTTCAACTTCAAGCCTCCACGTTAGCTCAAGCCTCTGGTGAACCATTCATCTTTGTAAGGATAAAAGCAATCACCTTCCAGTGCCCTTCCTGTCTGAAATAGATACGTGGATTGGAACACATAGTGGGATGTTCCTTTTTGTCCCTCAATCTTGGGATTGAGGTAGTCCTACCCTGGACAGAGTATCTGAGAAAGGTCCTCTGCCATGGTCCTGGAACTCCTTGAGTCAAGACAGCAGCCAAAAAAAAAAAAAAAAAAAATGGCCAGTTTTTCTCTCTGTTTTGTTACTCCATCTCAATCGGCGAACATCTTAAAAGGAATTTCTCTAACTGAGTTATAGCATACCCAAAGCCCCATCTGTGTTTTTTTTTGTTTTGTTTTGTTTTTTGTAATTTTCTTTGAATGTCAGGAGTGCTTTGCCTGATGAAAGTCACATTTACCACTTTAGAATGTGCTGGTGCTTCCACATCAATGTCTCTGTACTGACTGTATGTCTTGAAAAATTCGGAGAGGCCTTTATTAGCCTCCTGTCTAATTTCTAGTACTTCATTAAGACTTCACCGTTTTGGCACCTCCTTGAAGAGACCATCCAAGATGCAGTCTCTAATACTCAAGCTTAGGTCTGTCCTCCTTGTTTATATTCCTTCCAGGGTCCAAGGTGGGCAGCATGACCTGATCAGCTGTCACTACCAGGTTAGCAAGAGAGTCAGCAGGCATATGGTCTGCGAGCTTTATCGTTAACCATTTTCCATTCCTCTGAGGTCAGTAAAGTATTAAGCAGATTTGGATTATCTGCTCAAATGTGAGGGTTGTGCATTGCAAATACTGAGGAAAACAGGCTGCCATTTTCCTCTAGTCATCCCACTATGTAGGTATATTGTTTTTCCCATTAAATAAATCAGAGGTGGAGAATGGAGAGTAGACCCAGATAAGCTCCATGGGGTTGACTTATGGAAGATAAGTGCTCTCTATTTGTATCTGATGAAGAAGAAATTGCCCTCCTGGACATACAGTGACTTCCTCACCAATTGGGCTTTTTGGTGTGGAAGGGGGAGATCATTTCTGTTGCCCCTGGCTTCTAACCCTGTGGAAGTGGGACCCTGGTTCAGGGGCAGGAGCACAGCTCCAGCCTCTCCATAAGGAGGAGGAGGAATAGCTGGAAGCCTCCTTGAAAATTAGAAACTTTTGGATGCCCTCTGCTGTCTCAAAACTAGTTTTCCTTTATCACACAGCTTGACTGACAATGCTCTTTTGGGTTGAGATGACAGTGGCCAGCGAACTGATTCTGAACTCTAATATATTTGTGCAATTCAATTAATTTCATAAAAAGCAAGAAAAATCAGAGGGTCTCATTCTGAGGGGACTCTCCCCAACAGGTTCTTCCATGCAGATGCCTGGTTCCCCATCCTGTTAACTGCTCAAAATATGTCTCCAGCTACTGAGGGGAGTTTCCAGTGATTTGTAGGGATGTTTAATCTACTGGACTGAACCCAAATCAAACTTAAATTCTCTCCTTCTGATAGGATACCCAAAATACCTGAGGGGGCATTTGGTGGCTTCTCCATGGTCCAGCAGATCTCACAGAAAAAACTGAAGCAACCAAAGAAGGGGTTTTGCCAAGACAGAGAACAAAAAACAGCTCCATTGTATATTGCCAAGGGGGAAGAATTTAAAGGGTGTACAAAAAAAAAAAAAAAAAACCAAAACCAAACAAACAAAAAAACTAGCAGACAGAAACCATGGATCTAGGATGCTTTTTGAAGCATTTGCCCTCTTCTCTGAGGGGCATGTGGAAGAGTATCCAAGCAAGTCTCCTGAGGATCCTTCTTATGGGCTATGGTCAACCTGTGCCACTCCCTTAAAGAAGAGGGAAGGTGCGGGGACAAAACAGGTCACCACAGTCAAAACAAACAATTATTACATCCACATAAACAGATTCAGATGTAAACAAAGCAGATCAAATGTAAACAAATGGGACAGAGCAAATGGGAAAATAGACTTCCAAAACGAAGTTCCGAACTGAACGTTCTCAAAAGTGTTCTTCCAGATAAGTCCCATATAATTCATCCAAATAGGGAGAAACCTGTCCAAGGTAAGACATTTTTTTCTCTTCTTCTCAAGAGGAAAGATGACCAAGAACCCTGAAGGGCTAAAGAAGCCAACAAATCCAGAGAAGGGATGGGGGGAAAGGGCTGGGTATTCCTAGAATACTTACCAAAGGTGTTCCTGTGGTCCCAGAAACTGTTTTTTTTTTTTTTGCTGCAAGCCAAGTTGTTGAGTGCTGTTGGTCAACAACATCCCACATACAGATACCATGCTGGAGATCCAAAACAGATTGCTTGGCCATAAGGTCACAGCCCTGAGTCTGCCCCACCAGTGAGAGGTTGCTGAAGGATGGTCAAGTACTCATGAGGGTAATCCAGGACAATCCCCCAAGTTTATTTCCAGCCAACTGGGTACCTTGACCACTGCACAATGAAGGCTAATATATTGAGATAATAGGAGTTGCAGGAGAGAAAGAGTTTAATTTTGCAAAGCACCAAGAGAGGAGATAGGAATAATTTCTCAAAACCATCTCTTTAAGAATTTCGGAGCCAAAAATTTTTAAGGTATTTTGGCATACAAAGGGCCAAGGAATTGGGTCTGCTGATTGGTTGGAGATGAACTCACAGGGTTGGAACACAGAAATTATCATTTTGCTGAGAAGTTTTCTGAAAGGAATGTACAGGACTTGTCGAATCTGTTTCCATGCATGTCTACTGGTCCAGTTGTTATCAGTTAGTTCCCTGAATGCAGAGTCTGGAAGATTCCCAAAGACTGGTGTTAGGTTTTACAGTGGCAATGTTATCTACAGGAGTGGTTTGGGAAGTCACAAATCTTTCATCTGTCTAGGAAATGTGAATGTGACCTGCAGTGAGCAACTACAGTAGTAGGGAAGTTAGGGAATGGAGGCTGGTCAACCCATGGGTACATTTATCTATACTTGTCCAGAAATCAGACTTTTTTCACTGTAGCCTTACATTTTAATGTAGGTGGTTTCAATTCTATGCTTATGAGAATCCTTATAGTTTTTATTGACCTATTGCATTTGTTATCCAGCACTGCTTTGGTTCTCATGTCTATGGCTGTTTGGCAATAGAACTACTTTTTCAGCATAAATAAAGTCAATGCATTTATACTATCCACTCTCAGTGATCATTCTTTTGGCAGATGGCTTAAATGACATGACACACACTTGAGAAATTAAGGTAAATTTGTTTCAGATTAGTGGTTCTGTTGGCATTCTATATTAAATAGCCCAAGGGCTTAGTAGAGAGTTGTAAAGTTGTCTGGAAATTCTTAAAGTTAAAAAAAAAAACAAAAAACCTTACATTTTATGTATTTATTAGTTAAGTGTGGCTTTCAAAATTTAGATGTCATTCTTCCTTTAAATATATGATTTCTACCAACTTATAATGTCATGTAAGGATCTCGGTTGTTGTTCATGTAACCTACACTTATTTTTTAAACTCTAGCATGATTAGAAGCTCTCACTCAGAATAGAATTACAACTCAAAGTCACTGGTACTGCTAATCTTAAATAATGAGATTCAGAAAATATGATGAAGTAAAGAGTTTATTTGAACCTAAACTTTGAGGATAGCCACCCGGGATCATAGATTCCAGTTGCTATTAATATAAAGTCCAATTAGTAGCAGTTGAAGTGGATTTTTTAAGGACAAAAGAGCAGGTAGTTTCTAAGTTGTTACCAACGATTTACATTAAAATAACATCAACTATTGATTTGATTATGTGTTGTTCTTTTTTTATCGCAAATTCCAGAAACATTAAGACAATGAATGAGGCAGGAAGTCAATGACAAAATGCCTTTACACAGTTGCTATGGGCATGGACAGCAGGTCTACGTACTCCCAGTAGCTCACCCTCACTCTGGGCTATTTTTCTTTTCTCAGTCTGGCAGTGTTATAATATCAAAACCCACAAATTACTTTTGTATTTTGTGTAGGACAAAGTTGGGTAATTACCTTGTGTTATTTTCTGAAGTGAATACGATAATGGACTCTCCATAGTTGATCACCTCGCCACATTGGCCACCTGCTAAAGTCGACCTCATTTTCATAGGCTGGTACAGTGGGATCGTTCAGTATAGTTTCTGCACAGTGGCCTCCTTCCTTATGCTGGCCACCTGCGTATGTTGACCAGTGTGTTACAGTTCCTTGGTGGTCAACTGACAGAGGTTCTACTGTACATTAGAAAACTCTGTGGAAGGCTCCATATTTATCACTTTCTCACCTGTAAAGGTACCACTTTGTAGAATTTTACTGCCACAAACCATGGAAGAACAGACTTGGTCTAAGTCTGTCTGTCTCTTGGTGATGAGAGAGCCAGACTAACTCCATTTTGTTGTTCACTGTACAAGCCTGCCCAAACCCCATTCCTAGCTGTTTACTGCATTCCTTAACCTCTAGTTTACAGGGCCGCACCCTGCAGCTCTGCCATTCCATTCCTGGTAACTCA
>CAUYQV010121050.1:0-15079 GCA_963574575.1 Galagoides demidoff
GATTAACCAAATGATATGAAAGTTATGTTAACCAGCTTGATGAAGATGTTTCAAATTGTATATGAAACAGCACAATGTACCCCATGTTAGCATCAATGTACACAGAAATCAATTAATAAAAAAAAAAAAAAAAAAAGAAAATGAATTCATCTTAAAAATAGAAATCAGTTACAAGAGAGAATATCATTTATAATAGCCAAGTAAGTTATATAGGCATATGCTTAAAGAGAAATGTTCAGAATTTGTATGAGAAGAACTATAAAAACTTTCAAAGGCACAAACAGACTTGAACAAATATAAAGATATAGTGTGTACTAGATAAGAAGACTCCCCCTTCATAAAGATGCCAGTTTTTCTAAAATACAGTAGAACCTCCATGGTTGATCACCTCCACACGTTGACCACCTCCTTAACTTGATCTAATTTTCATAGACCAGACATAACACCACATATACATATCAGTATAATATGCCTAGTTTCTTATGTTAATCACTTCTGTATATTGACTGATTTGTTACAGTCTCTTTGGTGGCCAGCTTACAGAGGTCTACTATAATTTATAAGTTTAGCATGATCCCAATGAAAATGCCATCAGATTTTTCCTTCTAGGGCTAAACAGATTATAAAGTTCATTTGCAAGAACAGGCAAGGAAAAATAGCTAAGAAAATTCAGAAAGGGAAGAATAATAAGGATGGCTAGACCTGTTACATATTACAAAATGATAGAAACCTTTATGATTCAAATAATGTGGTATAGGTATAAGAATAGACAGATCAATTAAAGAGAATGGAAAATAGAGAAATAAACTCAATTGTATATGGAAATTTAGTGTGTAATAAAGGCATCTTCCTATTATAAATGGAGAAAATAGGATTTTTTTTTTCTGTTTGTTTAGAGACAAGATTTTGGTCTGTTACCCTACCTGGAGTACAGTGGTGTGATCACATCTAACTGCAACCTTGAACTCCTAGGCTCAAGTGATCCTCTCACCTCAGCCTCCCTAGTAGCTGGGACTACAGACACACACCATCATACCTAACTAATTAATTTTTATTTTTATTTCTTTTGTAGAGACGGCATCTTGCTATGTTTCCCGGGCTTGTCTTGGACTCCTGGCCTCAAACAATCTTCTCACCTCACTGGGAAATGCTGGGATTATAAGCATGAACACTGGCCCAACCTGGAATTTTTAATATGTGGTGTTTGTGATAGTGGCATAATTGGAAAAAAATAGGTTTGAATCTATTCTCATACTGTATGACAGCATGTCAATATAGAAAAGAATACTATACTAACAACTAGAAGAAAACATGGGCAAATTATGACCTATTTATGGGAAAACCTTTTTGATAAATCAATCTACAAACAAAAAACATGGATAAGCATGATTACATATGTATGTGTGTATAAGTATACATGTTTATGTACATACCCTCACAATATATATGTATATACATGCACACACACACTCTTTTATGTAGAAGAAAAAACCATAATCAAAAAGACAAATGAGAAACTAAGAATGTTTGCCTTTTATATCATGGACAGTCAATTAATCTGAGAAATATATAGAGTGTTTCCAAAACTGAAGAAGAGATAGACCAACAGTTTTATAAGAAGATGGGTAGGAGATAATAAACAGAGAATTCATAGAAACAAATATAGATTGGTTTTATATGAAAAGGAGCCCAACTTTATTTATAAGAGAGATGCAAATTAAAACAACACAATGTATCATTTCTTTCCTATCACATTGGCAAAAACTCATCATTTTGATAACATTTTGTTGGTTATAGAAACAGGTATTCTCATACATTGCTACTAGAAATGTGAAATGGTATAGATTTAGAGAGAAATTTGGCAATATAAGCAAAATTATGTATATGTGCCTTTTGACCCAGTTATATACTGATAAATATCTGAGAAATATGTGTCTTCAAAGCTATTGTAACACTATTTCTGATAGCAAAAGATGAAACAATTCAAATCCCAGTTTTAATAAAACCTAAAAAAATTGTGACCATAGGGGAAATTTGAACACTGAGCAAGTAGTTGCAAATGTCTGCAGTTAATGATATTAATTATATATGCTAATGTTATTATGGTAAAAGAAGCACCTTTTAGGAGTATTTGATAAGGTACAATCCATTACCAATGCTGTTTTTTTTTTCAATGCTTGATCCATCTTTAACCAGTGAGAGCCCCTTGAAGTTAACTCCTGAATCCTTCTGCCACATCTTTTAAAAATCATTACTTAAACATTTATGTATGAAATTATATGATTAGAATTTATTTCAAAATAATCCAAAGGACAGGGAAGTGGGGAGATAGAGATGAAATAAGATTTATAAAGAGGTGATAATAGTTTAGTTGATTGGGATTTCCTTATGTTTAAAATTTCCTGTAAAAAATGTATGGAGTTTAAGGCAGGCATAAATGAAGAGAGTGCATTTGAAACAAAGGTGTTGAGATCAAGGAAGGTAGGCAATTCTTAAACAGCTTTGTGTTTATGGTAAATATAAAATAGACTGTCTTTGTTTGCACTGTATTAGTATAATTCTAAGGATTAAAATAACTCATAAAGTATGCAGGCTTTTGTTTATTGGTCCCATTATAGGGCCTTTAGATTACCAAAATAATTGATTGGGAGGAAGTGAAATTTTTGTCAAACTTTTTATGAGTATCATCTTTTCTTTCAAATTTTGCTTGGACATAGTGATAAGTATATCGGGTAAAAGAGAAAATTGAGAATGGAATTTTTCTATCTTTAAAACATTCTTTTAAACTTTGGGATTGTTTATTTAGTAATTTTTAAGCATGTTGTTTTAATAACATAAAGATCCTAGGTTATACAAAATTACATATGGGAATAAAAATCTGTCTTCCTCATAAATATTTTTACTTCAGAGCTCTTATTATGTCTTAGCAAGAGATAACATGGTTTATTTAGCGATATCTGATGACATTAAGCATGATCATTTTAACTTTGTTTTCTATCAACAGGTTAATATTAAAATTGGAAGTTTGTATATTTTGTTGGATATTGGAAAAATGGCTACAGAATTTATAAAGAGTTGCTGCAGAGGATGTTTTTATGGTGAAAAAGAAAAGCACAATTGTGAGTTTTGTTTTGTCTTCAGTAACATTTATTTAGTGCCTCCTTTGTTTGCAGCATTTTGTAATACAAAGATACATGAGGCATGTTTCCTTACTTCAGGGGGAAGGCAGAAACATTAAGTCACACTAGATAAGTATTCCAGAACTCCAAGTACCCTGGAGCATGGGTAGAAAGAGATGAATTCAACCCAGGCGACACCCTGAGACTGCTGAAGGAAGGAACAGAAGGTGAAAAGTGTACTTGAGCATTACAGGAGGACGGAATAGGATAGGCAAAGGCAAGGAGAGAAAAATTTGTTGGGAGGACAACATACTGTGACAAATGTTTTCATTTAAATAAAGATTTCCAATTTATGTTTGCTAGGACTTAAGAATAGTTTGTGTATCAGGAATTTCTTCTAAAATGATTAAATAAGTACGTACCACAGCATGTTAGGTTTAGATTATTATAGGTAATATATATGCATATTTGTGACTTTTTTTCTTTTCTATTTCTCTTATTTGCAATTTCAGTGGAAAAAGACTTTAAAACGGCAGTCTCAAGTAGTCAAAATACTGCCGTGTGTGTACTTCCATTTACATCTGTTTCTGTAAAGCCTCAGGTTGGCTGTACTGAAGATTATTTGCTTTCCAAATTACCTTCTGATGGCAAAGAAGTACCATTTGTGGTGCCCAAGTTTAAGTTATCTTATATTCAGCCCAGGACCCAAGCAACTCCTTCTCATCTGGAAGAACTTGAAGGTAAACAATAAAATGGCAGGATTTCAATGTCAATATCTATGACTTAAGTGCTGTTATTACAGTTATCTTGCTCCACTATATCTTTAATACAAAATTTATATAAAAATTTTATATTTTGCTTTTTATATGTTTTGCACTTTCTGTAGCAGGATTTAATGTATAGTATTTTCCAAAGGTTCCATTTTGAAATCTGATCGCAATGCAGCACATTGTGTGTGGCTTTGGGCTTTTTGAAAGGAATAATGTATGTAATCAGCTCTCCACATGTATGGATTCAGCATTTGTGATTTTTAACCAACTGTAGATCAAAAGTATTCAGGGAAAAATTGATGGTTACATCTGTTTCTAACATGTACAGACTGTTTTTCTGGTCATTATTCCCCAAACAATAGAATGTAACTATTTACATAGCATTTATATTATGTTTGGTATTATAAATAATCTAAAGATGATTTAAAGTATATGGGGGAGATGTGCATAGGTAATATGCAAATACTACATCATTTTATATAAGGGACTTGAGCATTGTGGATTTTGGCATTGGGGGTTCCTGGAACCAATCACTCATGGATACCAAGGGATGACTATAACAAGATAATTATTATCCTTCACATATCTAGAAAGAAAAAGTAATTATTTTATATTTGGCCTATAACATAGAAAACATGTCATTTCTTATTTACTGTTTTCTCATATTTCAATGAGAAAGAAGGAAACAATCAAACGACCCTTCTTTACCAGTCTGTATTTCCTAGTCTAAATAGCTACTTCAATAAGGTAGATTCATTGGCTGAATTTAGTTAATGGAGAGGCTGATGAACTAATGAAGATTAAATAACATATAAAAACATCTTGTTTTTTAAAAAATAATTTGTGCTAGTTCACTGAAATGCTGTCAGTCCTTTAATGGCTTTTTTTCTCACAATTTTTTTAAGAAAAATGTCAGATATACAGAAAAGTTGAAAGAATGTAACAGTAAATATCTATATGTCCACCACATGAATTCTGCCATTACTATTTTACTATACTTGTTTTATCAATATATCTGTCCACCTACTCATTCTTCTATCCATTATTAATCTCCTTTTTAGTGGGAGATGCATGTCAGAGTGAGTTAAAGACATAAATGTGCTTTTCTTAAATACTTAAAACATATCTATCATTTATGGGAATTCAGTGATCTGTTTGTAGTTTTCTTCTTTTGAAGTAAATTATATACACAATGAGCTGCTTGAGTGAATATTGTTGAATTTTATATATATTTGTTGAGTATTGGCAAACGTATGTGTCATTATAATCCAAATCCCTGTCAAAATCTAGAACATTTGTCCAAATATGTTTTTCTGTCCTAACCCCACTGTCTTCTTCTGGGATTTCAATTACACGTATGTTGGACCTTTTGATATTGTTCTATGGGTCACTGAGGCTATTCATATTTTTAATTTTTTTCTCTCTCTCTTCTTTAAATTTGATAATATTGATCTATTTTTAAGTTTACTGTCTTTTTCCTGTTTTCTTCATTCTACTGTTACACCTATCTAGTGAATTTTTTTATTTTAGACATTTCATTTTTCAGTTCTAGAATTTACATTTGGTTCTTTTTAAATAGTTTTTCTTTCTCTGATGCAATTTTGTATTTTTATATTATTATAAGCTTATTTTCTTTTATGTCTTTTGAACTTTGAAATCTTTGCTAATTTTAACATCTATGTCATCTAGATTTGGATTCTTTGGGTTACCTTTTTTGTTGAAAATGGTGACATACTGTAGCTTCTGTATCTTGGGTGATGATGGCTCTTGAGTGGTAGTTCATAGATTAGCCAGACATTTGAGCAGACTATTCATAGAATTTGGGACTCTTTCCTTTCCAGGATTCTCACCTTAATTTTCAGCATCTCTGGTTTTCCTGAAGTCTGCCCTCTGGTTCTTCAGGCCAGAAGTGCTCTGGGTTTTCTGTTGGAGCTTTATGTACCCTATGTCATGCCAACTTTGATCTGCATTCAGACTCAAAGACATCAAAGATAGATAATCCACTTTATGTCATTACCTTTTTTCTAAAACTCAATTTCTGTATAGAATCTGTACCACTTCTCTTTACTCTTCAGAGACTTCAGGATTTTTACTTGTTTGTTTTATTTTATTTTTGGCCTACAGTTTATTGTTATCTACAAAAGACTTGGGTCCGGTAGGAGGGATTTCTTTTCTCTCTCTCTCTTTCTCTCCTTCACTCTCTCTTTCTTTTTTAATTTCTTCTTCTTTTTTTTTGAGATAGAGTCTCACTACGTCACCCTTGGTAGAGTGCTGTGGCATCATAGCTCACAGCAACCTCAAACTCTTGGGTTCAAGCGACCCTCTTGCCTTAGTCTCCCAAGTAGCTGGTACTACAGGCTCCTGGCACATGCCTGGCTACTTTTTAGAAATGGAGTCTTGTTCTTGCTCAGGCTGGTCTCGAACTTGTGAGCTCAGGCAATCCACCTGCCTTGGTTGTGTACTTAGGTTATACTACATTTATAAAAACAATTTTTCTACTGATTACTGTGGCTTATGCCTGTAATCCCAATACTTTGGGAAGCTGAGGTGAGAGGATCACTTGAGGCCAGGAGTTCAAGACCAGTTTGGGCAACACAGTGAGACCCTCATCTCCTAAAAAAAAAAAATTAAATTAAATTGCCTTGGTGAGGCGTATCTGTGAGGGAGGGAAGGAGAGGGTGGGAGGATCACTTGATCCCAGGACCTCAAGGTTGCAGTGAGCTGATATCATATCACTATGCTTCAGCCTGTGCAACAGAGACCCTATCTAAAAGTAAATTTAAATTTATTTAAAAATAAAAGTATTTTTATTTCTTCAATAATAAATAAATCTAACTTTTTAATATTTTTCAACTTTTTGACTCTTTTGTGATAATACTTAGTTTAAAACACAAACATATTGAGCAGTTGTCCAAAAATTCTTTCTTTACATCCTTATTTTATAAACTTTTTTCTAACATTTTAATTTTTTATGTCTATATAATGTTCCTGATGTGATTATTAACTGTTGGGGACTAGCCCCAAATAGTTATTTTCTAACTGAACTATTTTTAAATTATGTTAATTAGACTGATTTATTCTTAGTATTATTAGTCTAAGTTATTTATGATCTTAACACAAATAGACTATGGGACAGGGAATACAGTCTAGGAGTAGGATGTCAAAGTAGACCTCAATTAGACCATGTACATAAATTCTGGGAGTGGTGATTAAATCTCCTGGGAAGTTTTGGGTGTAGATGGGCTGGTGCTTTTGTCCATATTAAGGTGACAGAAGAAGGGAGATATTTTTCTCATTTTTTTTCTTGAGAGATTTTTTTCTCTCTTAGTATCTTAAGCCAATTTATAGATAGGATTCTTCTTTCTTTTTCTTATTGATTTATAGGGATTCCTCATATATTCTGGATATGAGCCCTTCGTTAGTTATGTTTGTTTCACATATCTTCTCCCACTTTAAGGGTTACCTTTGCATTATCTTAAATAGTCTTTTGACAAATATAAATTTTTATCTACTGCAGTTTATCACAATGTTTCTATGATTAGTGCTTTACAGAAAGCATTTCCATTTAAGAAGTGTTTCCCTCTCCTAAGTTCATAAAAAATTTCTTATACGTTAACTTAAATATGGAACCTTTATTGATTTGCCTTAACATTTAATTTAGAACTATAATCCATGGAATTAATTTTTGTGAATGTGTTTGGTTGTTTTAAGTATTATTTTTTTTCTGTATCAATATCTAGTTTGTTTTATCACTGCTTAATGAAAAGGCCATCCTTTCTTCACTGCTGCACAGAACTACTTTAATTATAAATTTAGTGTCTATAAAGTGGATCTCTGTTTCTGGTCCTTTTCTTTTCCATTGATATATTTTTCTACAATTGTGCTTTTGTTCTATTCTTAATACGTTTTAGAACAAATCTTTCAGTCTTGCTTTTTGTTTTAAAGATTATCTTTTTGGTTATTCTTGGTCCATAATGTTTTCATATAAATATTTTTTGCTCATCTTTTGCTATTTGATTTCCAACTTAATTGCATTGTGTTAAGAAGACATACCTTGTATGATTTCAAGCCTTCTTCATATTCGAGAGTTTCCCAATGTATCTCAATGCAAATTTTTATAAATGTTCTATGTCTTCTTGTAAATGGCATATCTCAAAAAAAGCAATCTTTTTATTTAAGAGATATTCTCTATGTAAGTAGAAAAATAAGAAGAAACTTAGATAACGATATATAGCTTGTCTATATAGCTAAGAAAAATGCCCCAAATGAACCAGATTAGCAGGTTCACAGCTAATCTTTGGCATAATAATTCACACACGACTCCATAAATGTGCCCTGATATTTTTAGATATGAAAGGTGTATGATGTAGTGTTACTTCAGACAAAATGGTTTTTTTTTTTTCTTTCGCCTTGTATGTACCAGCCATTGACCAGTAATTTCAGGAAAAGGATGTTGTAAAACTTTAGAATCATTTGCTTTCAGGATCTGCCAGAGCATCTTTTGGAGATCGAAAGGTAGAACTTTCCAATTCATTCCAGCATGGGCCCAGCTATGATGTATATAACCCATTCTATATTTATCAACATATTTCACCTGATTTGAATCGGCGCTTTCCTCCTTGTTCAGAAGCAACAAGACTGTATGGATCAGGTATAAACTTTTTTATGTTTTTCCTTTTTGTGTTTCTCTTTAACAAATTTAGAAAGCAAATTAAATCTAAGACCCTGGAAGAAATGATTCTTCTTATTAAAGCAATTAAAAAATACGAAGAAAGTAGACTTTATGACATGTTATGATAAATATCATGATTTGTAGTATTTTGTAATATAAAAATGGGAAGATTAATGAATTATGTCTATTGGTAGTTCAGTTTTATTTTTTCTTTTTTGAAAGAAGTTTTGGTTCAAGAGATCTGTTGTACAGCATGGTGACTGTAGTTAACTATGATATATTGTATTCATGAAAAAGGCCAAGGGGGAATATTAAATGTTCTCATCACTAAAAAATGATAACTGTGTGAGTTAATGCATTTGTTAATTAGCTAGCTTTAACCATTCCACAGTATATGTTTACATTATTTAAACTACAGAGGCGGCTCAGCGCCTGTGGCTCAATTGGCTAGGGCGCCAGCCACGTACACCTAAGGTGGCGGGTTCAAATCCCCAGCCCGGGCCCACCAAACAATGATGGCTGCAACCAAAAAATGGCCAGGCGTTGTGGTGGGCGCCCGTAGTCCCAGCTACTTGGGAGGCGGAGGCAGGAGACTCGCTTGAGCCCAGGAGTTGGAGGTTGCTTTGAGCTGTGATGCATGGCACTCTACCCAGGGGGACAGCTTGAGGCTCTGTCTCAAAATAAATAAATAAATAAATAAACTACAGAGGCATCCGACCTGCAGTCTGTGGGCCACATACTGATTTTGTAAGGACTTTTTTTTGGTTATCTGTTGTGTCAGCTCTCATGAAAATTATGCATGGATCTTTTTTTTTTTGCTAGTCAGCTTTCCTTAGTGTTTGTATATTTACTGTTAGTCTTCCAATGAACAGCACAAAAGAAAAAAGGTTGGACACCCCTGCAAATTTAAAACATTTACATGATATGTACGATAAAAAAGGTTTTGTTTTCAGGGTTATTTTGAATGCATTTTAAATATGTCATTTATCTATACCTAAATTCTATAATAGGTAGTTATGATATTTTTCTTTCCTGCTCTCTAGTGCAAATCATGAATTTAAAAACCCACAATGTGATTAGAAATATAAACGAAGAAAATAGAAAAGTTGTATAACTTTTTAAGTTTCATATTTGAGACTGTATCAATTAGAGTCTACCATGTACATGTCTGATTCATGAAATTCTCACTATTTTCCTGGAAATAAAGAAGAAATATTTATTTAAGAGCCTGCTTTATGCTCACCACTGTGGTAGAACACAATTGGTATACAAAGTTCCTTGCTTCACGGATCTTACTGCTTAGGAGAGAAACCAAAAATATAGACAGGTTACACAGGAGCATATGGAAGTCAGTATTGATTTTTTAAAGGAATAGTGCTTATTAAATAGTAGTTGAATTGGGTTTAGCACAGAGTACTTACTCTTAGATTTTTTTTTTTTTTTTAGATCAAGGAAAGGGAAATAAAAGGAAGAAAATGAATATTCCCTGTTTGATATTTGAGGTGGATGTGAAAATATGTTAATTCATGTTGATTTTCATTTCAAATAAAAGTAAAATAATTGAATTTATTTTTTAAATTTTCACTAGAAAACTATTTCTTTTGTAGATTGGCATATAATATTCATGATACATTCTTATAGAAATATGTTTTATGGTAATTAAGTAGAATTGCAGTGTTTCTTTTCTTTATTATAAAGTAAGTACTTTTCTCATGTCCCTTTGTAGTTTGTGATTTAAGGACCAGCAAATGTCCCAGTTCTCCTGGGCTAAGCAAATCTATGTTTGATCTGACAAGTTCATCTCAGCGATTCATCCAGGTAAACTAGTTATATAAATTTAATTATATATAATAATTTATTTTTAAATTAAAAGTTTAGAAATGTATGAATTAGGAACAGTATGTTGTATATGTTTTATAAGTTTATCTGTTCTTGTAACTGAAGAATAAATACTTGAAATTTCCTATATTATTTTAGGATGTTATCATTTGTAGTTTTTCTTTCTTTGTTTTTTATGAATTTTATATTTCTTAGTTCATACATGTTCAGGGGATCTTGAGGCAGTTGGTATTTAAAATAGTGTTATTAAAATTGCTTATTAGTTTAACTTTATTGAACATAACCAGCAAGTTTTTAAAGATTGGTATTCCTACTGAGATGTAGGACTTTAATAAAACCTGTCTCCCGTTTTTGAAATGGAGTTGAGAATTTTTCTTTAATATCTTAAAAAATGTTTCTGTTTTAGTTCAAGTAAACTGTTGTCATTTAAAATTAGAAAATAGAGATAAGCAAAGTAAAAAGAGAAATTACCTGTATTTTCTGTAACTGTGAGTAAAAGCACTGTGAAAATATTGTAATACATACTTTTTTCCATCTGAATGTATATACATATGCTTTATAAAATGGGAATATATTTTAAATAATTCTTAATAATCCTCACTTGAGTTGAGTTTTTATAAAGTTCTTTATAGCAACAACTCTTTAATATGTATCAGAATTATTTGGAGAGTTTATTAAAATACAAACTACCAGGCCTTACCCCAGAGTTTTTGATTCAGTATCCCTGCAATGGGGCCTAATTTTATATTTCTACCAAGTTCCCAAGTGATGTTGATGAGGCTAGTCCAGAGGGACTATAGTTAGATAACTGCTGCTTTGCAGGTTTTTAGGTAATAGAGTAATTCAAAATATATTCTGATTATCATTAATGCTTTCATGTATGAGACTTAAGCAATAATATCATTCTCTTTATTACAAAACCAAACCCAAAACAACAGCTTTCCAATATATTAGCTTGTAAGATATTTAAAATTCTTCTGATAATACATGCAAACCCCCCTCCCCCACCACACACACGTTACTACCTACAAGTGGGAAATTCTGACCAGTAACACTGTCAAAATGGTTAGCACACAATTTAATGCAAGGGTGGGTATTGAGGCATAACTATCAGACTCCTTTAAGTTTCATATGCAATTTCTAACTAAAGAAGAATTTTATTTATAGAGACATGATTCACTGTCCAGCGTACCCAGTAGTTCTTCTTCAAGGAAAAATTCTCAGGGGAGTAACAGAAGCCTGGGTAAGGAATAAAGAAAGTATTCTTTTTTAATACTTTAAGAGAGTTGTTTCTACTTGACAGTAATTTGAGAATTTATATGATAAGGTAAAAAATAACTCCAGATGATTGTATCTACATTAGCAGCATTATCAGCATACTAACATGGATACTCAGATCAGATGGTCTATTTTTCATTGTTCTGATATGAATGAGTCTTTTAATAATGAGGTAGTTAAATATCCTTTGTTTGTTTTAAAGTATGTAAGTGAAAGAACTTCCAGAAGCATCAGTATTGAGGCCATATAAATGTTATTTGGGCAGGTTTTTCCTAGTTTTAATTTAAATCCCTCACGTTGCAATTGTGTTGAGTTTTTAAACCATGTGCTTTTTAAAGTATATCTTATTAGTACTTCAATAAAAACATTGAAGTGTGGTTTTTGTCTTATTAAATTGAGAGCTTTACAAAATATTTGTGCATTTTTCAGTTGTGCTCTTAAAATTAGATTGTGTCAGAGCTTAATTCTTTTTAAAGGATTTCATGGTATTTCAAACATCTTTGTCCTTTTACAATTCAGATACAATTACTCTATCAGGAGATGAAAGAGATTTGGGGAGATTGAATGTGAAATTGTTTTATAATTCTTCAGTAGAGCAGATCTGGATCACAGTTTTACAGGTAAATTAGTATAGTTGATACCAACTTTTATCACAAAATTGAATAGCTAGATATTATAGGCATTTACTGTTGCCCTTTTTGGGGGAATGGGCCAATATCATTTTTGGACTTTGGGATTCTGTAGTATTTCACAGAAAATAGTATTTAATAAAACATTCAAAGAATAAATCTATCTTATGATGGAAGTATATGTGTGTTTTTAACTTCAAGAAGGTAGTTGATATGACCTGTAGAATATTAAACATCAAAATTTATTTAATATGGATAAAACATGAGATCTCAGTAGAGACTAAAGTTTTTTTTTATAGTTTTGATTTTAAAGCACTAAATCAAAATATAATCAAATATTTGTATTGTCAGAGTCCTCTGTAAAATTCAAATTTTATTTTTAATTTTCTTAGTGTAGAGATTTAAGTTGGCCCTCAGTTTATGGAGAAACTCCTACTATTTATGTAAAAGGAATATTGACATTGCCCAAACCAGTACATTTCAAGTCTTCAGCCAAGGAAGGTTCCAATGTAAGTGCTGCTGTTTGTATTTTAATTTCTTCTCTATTTTTCTCATGTTTGTTACTTTTATTCATGTAAACAATAACAATAAGAAAGTGTTTTACTTTGGGAAACTATAAACTATGTGCCTTTGCTTTTTAAAGAAAATTTTGAGTCTCAAAAATATTTGGTAACTAAGAAAATGCCTTGAAGGCTATGTTAACCAGTTTGATGAAAATATTTCAAATTGTGTATAAAACCAGCACATTGTACCCTATGATTACATTAATGTACACAGCTATGCTTTAATAAAAAAATTTGATATTTCATTGTCCAATATTAAGATACATTTAAAAATAAAATCATTATTACTAAAATATGTAGAAGATGAACAATATTTAAGAAACCTATTTATTTCTCCTATATGAAAGGAAATAAATTTTGTCTTTTTTTTTTTTAATCATATCCCATTTTAGCTTTGAAAAATAATGCATGAGTACAATTGATTTCTTTTGAATACTTCCTATTTAACAACTGGGAGACTTATGATCCTGAGTTTGGTTTTATAGATTCTAGATTTCACATTAATTTAAATACATTTTAATTTTTAACCCATTTGATATGGGTTAAAGGATTATTATTTTTATGCAAATGAAAAAGCATCTTCTAAAAGATATATCATTCAAATGACTAATAAGCATATAAAAGTTTACTCTCACTATTAATCATAAAAATACAAATTTAAATTATATATTGCTTTTCCTTCCTTCATTCATCATTCAATTAGGAAAAATTTTATACTCTAGAACATACAACTTTTTAGAAATTATTTTAACAATCCACAGCAAAACTTTGAAATATTTTCATACAGTAATCCTGTTTGGAAATGATTCCACAGAAATAATCTAAAATGTAAACAAAAAATATTTAAATTATTTTTGGTAGTTTTTTTTCATAGTGGAAAAATTGAAAACAATCTAAATGTCTCATATAGAGGAAGGTTTGAGAAACCTGATGGTATACTAATATGTATTAGTTTTCTAGGATTGCCATAACAAAGTACTGTACTACAAACTAGGTGATTGAAATAACAGAAATTTACCTTTTATAGCTTTGAGGAAGTCCACAAGTACCAGCAATGCTGGTTTCTTTTCTCCCAACTTGAGTGATGGCCAGCTGTCCTTGATATAACTTGGCTTGTAGATTGCTGCAGTCTCTGCTTCCATATTGACATGGCATTCTACTTGTGTCTGTGTTTTCATATGGCCATCTTCTTACAAGGATTCCTTCTGCTCATACTGGAGTTCACCGTACTCCAGTATTACCTCTTCTTAACTTCATTAATTACATCTATAGCAATCCTATTTGTAAATGAGGTTACTTTCTGAGGTAGTGGCAGTTAAGACTTTAGCATATCTATTTGGGGGGATACAATTCAGCCCATAACGTTATGTGATAGAATACTAGGCAGCTATGAAAAGTAATGGTTAGGAAGAACTTTTAAGGACATAAAAAATGTTCTTAATTATTGAAAAAGTAGTAAAATGGGCATATATGTATTAGGATCTCACCTTATGAAAATATACATTATAGAAATTCTAGATGGAAATACATCTTAGCTCTGGTTATAATCCTGACACTCAAAGATGAGTACTTTCTGAATTAAGCAGTTTACTTTTTGGTCTTCAAATAAAACTAAGTTAACTTAGGAAAGTTAGGAGAAAATGTTGTCATATTAAAACCTGTATAAAATCTTAACATTTAAAAATGTTATCATTGCACATAAAGTTGTTTGAGAGATCCCTGTTGTAGGAAAATGTGAATTATCACACTTGCTTGATATATAAGCTCATTAAACATTTTATGTGTAATACACACTGTATTATTGGTGCCATCTCATGGCTTGAGCCCAGTGGTTGAGAGACTCTCAGAAATACAAGTCTGGCTATACAGAAATAAACTATTACAGTAAGAGTAAAAATCTGGGCTCGGCGCCTATGACTCAATCAGCTAAGGTGCCAGCCACGTACACCTAAGGTGGCGAGTTCGAATCCCCAGCCCAGACCCGCCAAACAACAATGATGGCTGCAACCAAAAAATGGCTGGGCATTGTGGCGGGCGCCTGTGGTCCCAGCTACTTGGGAGGCGGAGGCAGGAGACTCATTTGAACCCAGGAGTTGGAGGTTGCTATGAGCTGTGATGCCATGGCACTCTACCCAGGGGGATAGCTTGAGGCTCCGTCTCAAAAAAAAAAAATCATTTGGATTATATCACTTTAAATACATTAAACCAA
>CAUYQV010121051.1:0-36754 GCA_963574575.1 Galagoides demidoff
CTTTCACCATTAACTAAGATAGACTCTCACTGGATTAAAGATTTAAACTTAAGACATGAAACCATAAAAATGCTAGAAGAAAGTGTGGGGAAAACACTTGAAGAAATCAGCCTGGGCAAACATTTTATGAGGAGGACACCCTGGGCAATTGAAGCAACATCAAAAATACACTATTGAGACCTGATCAAACTAAAGAGCTTCTGCACAGCCAAGAACACAGTAAGTAGAGCAAGCAGACATCCCTCAGAATGGGAGAAGATTTTTGCTGGTTATGTCTCTGACAAAGGTTTCATAACCAGAATCCATAGAGAACTTAAACGTATTAGCAAGAAGAAAACGAGTGATCCCATCTCAGGGTGGGCAAGGGACTTGAAGAGAAATTTCTCTAAAGAAGATCAGCACACAGCCTACAAATATATGAAAAAATGTTCACCATCCTTAATTATCAGAGAAATGCTAATCAAAACTACTTTCTGATATCACCTAACTACAGTAAGATTAGCCCATATCACAAAATCCCCAAACCAGAGATGCTGGTGTGGATGTGGAGAAAAGGGAACACTTCTACACTGCTGGTGGGAATGTAAACTAATACGTTCCTTTTGGAAAGACATCTGGAGAACACTTAGAGAACTAAAAATAGACCTGCCATTTGACCCTTCAATTCCTTTATTAGGTATATTCCCAGATGACCAAAAATCACATTACAACAAAGATATTTGTATCAGAATGTTTATTGCAGCCCAATTCATAATTGCCAGGTCATGGAAGAAGTCCAGATGCCCATTGATCCCTGAATAGATCAATAAACTGTGGTATATGTATACCATGGAATACTATGCTACCATAAAGAAAGATGGAGACTTTACATCCTTCATGTTCACATGGATGGAGCTGGAAAATGTTCTTCTTGGCAAAGTATCACAAGAATGGAAGAAAAAGTATCCAATGTACACACCCCTATTATGAAATTAATTTATACCTTTTATATGAAAGCTATAACCTAATAACAGGCTAAGAATATGGGGAGGGGGAGGGAGAAGGAAGGGGAATGGGTGGAGAGAGAGGGATTGGAGGGATCACTTCTGTGATTTATCTTACAAGTGAATCTTTCTAAGAGTAGAATATGAACATTTTAACACAATAACTAAGAAAATGACATGAATGCTATGTTAACCAGTTTGATGGAAGTGTTTCGGATTGTGTGTGAAAACCCCACACTGTACCCCAGAAGTGCATTAATGTACATAGTTACCATTCAATAAAAAAGAAAAAAATAATAATAAGCCACATTAAGCATGATAGGAAATTTTATTCCTTTCCACTTGCCATTGCTTCACAACTTTCTTACAGAGCACAGCATGATATAGAGGGAGCAGGTCAATTTTTTTTGTTCCACATTTCAGATAAATAGGAGGAGAAGAGGACATACTTAAAATGGTGAACCTGCTTGTGGGTTGCCTAAAAGACTGTGTTAGAGCTCTAATGGGGGAATGGTGGCATAGTTTAATCCCAGACTGACAGAAGCTACATTAGGTAGAATGAGCCCCATGACACTTCCAACTACAGTGGGGCTGTACAACCTTGGACTTCCTGGACTAAGAACTGATAGGTGGAGAACTCCAAGAGAACTTAAGGGGCCATGGCAAGAACCTGGGATGATACACTTTGAGAAATTCAGAAATTCTGACTCTGTACAAGAAAACTACTCATATAAGTAAACAAAAATCTAACTTAAATGATCAAAACAGAACCATGGTACTTCAACTTCTCCCAGAATTCAGACATTACAGACTCCCAATGCTTTGAAGGGGAGGCCAGTTTCCCTTTCTCAAGGACCTTGATATACTGTAAAAGTTAATATAGTGATTTTTATATCTCTTGGGGGCAGGACACAATTATAAGAGTGATTTTACCTGACAAAAGCAATCAGTGTAATCTAATTCTTTGTACACTCAATGAATCTGAAATAATAAAAAGCTAATTTTTTTTGTTTTGTTACAGTCTTTCTCAAAGAAGTCTACAACCTTTATTCAGGGTGTCTATGCATTGGAAAAAAAGTAAACAAGCTATCTTTCAGACACTAAAGGACCTTCGCTGTCAACTAACACTTATAACAGGAGACCAAAAACATTACTATGATCTGCTCCTCAGAATATGGGTTTATGGAAGTTAGATATCTAATGTAATTTTAACTAAGGATGATTCTTTTGAGACCCAATCACACTCTGTTGTCCTGAATAAAGTGCCATAGCATCACAGCTCACAGCAACTTCAAATGCTGGGTTTAAGCAATCCTCTTTCCTCAGCCTCCTGAGTAGCTGGGAATATAGGCATATATCACTATGCTTGGCTGGTTTTTCTATTTTTAGTAGACACAGGGTCTCACTCTTGCTTAGACTGGTCTTGAACTCCTGAACTCAAGCAATACACCCACCTCAACCTCCCAGTATTAGGATCACAGGTAGGAGCCACCATACCTGGCTGCTAAGGAACATTTGATCGTGGCACTAGTCTGTTCTGATCCTAACCCATGACTATTTTTTCAATTCTAGAATGTATAATCGAAATAGATACAAACAGCACCTGAAAGAATCTCCACATCTGTTCTCTGACATATTGAATGAGATTTATTATGGTGGGAAAACCCAGGAGGATACCAGTAGAGCTAAATACCTCAACATAGAATAATAGTTACCCAAAAGCAGCACTGAATTTCTGGATGCATTGAAAGGAGTGCTGCCATACAAGGCATCGAGAAGTTAAAAGACACAGGGGTGGCTGGCTGTACTCAGCACATGTTCAGTCAGTTCTTTAATTTGGCCTGTGCAGAAATCAAATGAATCTTAAAGAATGAAAGCAGACTATCCTAGACTTATTTAAATGGTGACTCTAATTGCAGCTATTGTATTAGATGTGGCTTGATTGCTCAAGCAAATTAACATACACCTGATACTGTATATAAAGCTATAGATTTTGCAAAGGTATTTACTTGAAAACTGTTAATAAGGCACACTAGAAAAAGTATACCTTTAGTTAAAGTTAGCAATACACTATCACTATTATACCTTAAGAGTGTATCAATTCTCCAACACTATGTCATAATTTAGTTCACAAAGATCTTACCCACCATTGTCTCCCACAATGACATCACATTGGACCACTATCTCGATGATATTATATTTATTGGATCTGGTATGCAAGAAATAGCAGCTACCCTAGCCTTATTGCTTTTTATGGGCCAGCCGGTAGAAAATAAATCTGACCAAAATTCAGGGAACTTCTACTTCAGTGAAATTTCTATAGGTGAAGTGATGTGAAAGAGATATACATAGAGGCATTTGGGGTGTGGGATAAGTGGTTCTATCTAGTCTCACTTACAACCAAAAAAGAGGTACAATACCTAATGGGTCACTTTGGATTTTGGAGGAAATATATTATTCATATGGATGTGTGATTCCTGCTCATTTACCAAGTGATCCAAAATCCTTTTTTGAGTGAGGCCCAGGAGGGATGGCTCTACCACAGTTCCAGGCTTCCATCCCAGTTTCATTGCCACTTGGGCAGCATGTTTCATCAGATCTCATAGTTCTTAAAATATCAGTGATAATAAAGAATACTGTTTAGCAAGTCCCTAAATGTGATAGCTAAGGTTCTTATTGATGTATTAAAACAATCCCTACCGGCTCGGCGCCTGTGGCTCAATCGGCTAAGGCACCAGCCACGTACACCTAAGGTGGCAGGTTCGAATCCCCAGCCAGGGCCTGCCAAACAACAATGATGGCTGCAACCAAAAAACGGCCGGGAGTTGTGGCGGGCGTCTGTGGTCCCAGCTACTTGGGAGGCAGAGGCAGGAGACTCGCTTGAGCCCAGGAGTTGGAGGTTGCTATGAGCTGTGATGCCATGGCACTCTACCCAGGGCGACAGCTTGAGGCTCCGTCTCAAAAAAAATAAAACAATCCCTACCATCTTCCACAGATAATTGCTTCTCTTTTGAGAAGCAGCACTTGGCCTGCTGTTGGGCCTTAGTGGAGACTGATTGTTTAAACATGTTCCACCCAGTTGCCATGCAACCTGACCTACCCATTATCAGTCATCTAACACTTACAAGAAGCCAAAAGTTGGGTCTGCACAGCAATACTTCATTATGAAAGGAAAGTAGTATGTACATGAGTAGTCCTATTGTATCATGAAGGTGCAAGCAATTTACATGAAGAAATGATTCAAATACTCAAGATCCCCACTCCTACTACACTGCCTTCTTTTTCCCTATAAGCCTCTATGCACTCTTAGGTAGTTTCCCTTGTTAAATTAGCAGAGGAGAAAAAGACTCATGTCTGCTTTATAGATAATTCCACAATGCATGAAAACACTATCCCAAAGCAGAGAGGTTAGGACCCTCCATG
This sequence comes from Galagoides demidoff, assembly GCA_963574575.1. Lineage (NCBI taxonomy): Eukaryota > Metazoa > Chordata > Mammalia > Primates > Galagidae > Galagoides > Galagoides demidoff. The sequence continues at coordinate 4,407 of CAUYQV010121051.1, forward strand.
GACAACTCTAAAGCTTTTGGTGAAGATCATTTCTCTGAGTAGGCATTTTAGAACAGAGAACCTGGATGTTCACTTTTTTTAGAAAGATAAATAAGGAATGTACAGGTGTGCAATTACATACCAGTTCATGGGGTGTGTCCAGAGTTTTGTCTGGAAGGTCAGCAATTGGAAAAATCATAATTGAAAAACTAATGGCAAAGTTTGGGATATAATAAGTGGGTATACATCTCAGGATGCACAGGAAAGCTGAAAATGTGTTTCCCCTGTTAACGCCCAGAGACAGTGAAAACAGAGGGAGATTAATAATCAATTGGACAGGATGCCCTGTACTATGGATAACAGAGTCTTGCCCCAACTACCTCATTATTGGCCAATGGAAAACTGAACAAAATAGCCATGGTGGAGATTATATTTGGGGTTAGCAAGGTACACTTCCACTCATGTGGGCCAATCTGACTCCGACCCCTGAATGACCAGTCTGCCAGTAGCAGAGATCAATCCTGAGCCCAAACTATGGCACTGTTTTTAAGGGTGATCAGAAAGCAACCTGGTAGAAAGTTTATGACATTGGACTACTTGACTCATAGAAGGGTCCATATTTTGTCATTAAAAATAGGCACTTTCTCTTAAAATAGATTTAACTTCTCTGCAAATCATGCACTGCCAAACTACCATCTGTGGACTTACAGAATGCCTTATCCACTATTATGGCCTTCCACAGAGCATTGCTTCTGACCAAGGAACTCACTTCATAGCCAATGTGAAGAGATGTGCCAATAGCCCTACACCATGTTTTTTCTATATTCCCTACAATTCTGGCATAGATGGCCTCACAGAATTGTGGGATGGCATTTTAAAGACTTAGTGACAGAACATCCTAGGTGGTAATTTATTGTATGGCTGGGGTAAAATTCTCCAGAAGGACGTATATGCCCTGAATCAGTGTCTGATGTATGGTTTTTTCTCTGATAGCCAGAGTTAATGAAGCCTGGAATCAAACACTATTGCCCTTAGTGATACCATAGAAACAAGTTTTCATTCTAAACAATTTTTATACTCTTGTGGAATTAGAGCATTAATTCTAGAAGGAAAAATGCTACTACAAGGAGACTCTGATTCCATTCAAAAAGAGATCAGGACTATAGCAGGCCCTTTGGGCTTCTCATGCTTCTGAATCTACAGGTAAAAAAGGAGTCTTCACTCTGGATGGGGTGACTGATGCTGACTACCATATAGAAAAGTGACAGCTACTGTACATTGGAGGTGAGGAAGGGTGTGTCTGTAATACAGAAGTTACCTTAGGGCTTCTCCTAATTTTACTACACACTTAAGGCCAGTGTGACACTACAACAACCCAATCCAGCCAGAACTACCAATGGCACTGTCCCTTCTGGAAGGAAGAATGGTTTACTCCAAAAGATAAATAGGTTCTTGCTAAAGGTACAAGGAATACAGAATAAGTAGTAGAGTGAAGTAGTTCCAGATGCTAGATATGGTCATGTTACCAGTTACAGAAAGGGGGAATAAAATTGTCAAGAGTATTTTTTTGTTTTATTATAAATATATTTGTGAAAATATATATACATACATATATATATAATAGAAATATTATGTAACATAAGATGTTTTGACTTTATATCAGTATTTAAGTATTGTTAATTTTTACAGTATAGTATTAAGCTACTGGTTTTCAGAAAAGTAAATACAATTCAACAACTTTACCTCTTCCTCTGGGGAAGGGACACATGTGTTTTCAACTGTACATAGGATTTTTATATTGTGGTAAGTGAAATTATGATCTTGTTACTGTCTTTATTTACATGTTAAGTATGTTTTAAAGAGACACATACGGTTCCAAGTTGACAAGGGATAGATTCTAATAGTTCTTTCTATTATATCAATATCAGCATGTTAAGGTATGCTTAAATAGTAGGAAAATATTATGGTTGAATGTGTCTGCAAGGATGCATACTGGAAAAAAAATAACACTTGAATCAATGCACTGAGTAAAAAAGATCTCCCCTCACCAAATTGGGCAAGCACCATCCAATGTGTTGAGAGCTCCAATAGAACAAACATGTATGTTGGAAATTCTGATTCACAGGTCTTTGCACTCTGGAACTCACACTATCAACCCCGTTTTGTTCTCAGTCCTTTGGCCTTAGACTGGCAGTCACATCATCATCTTTCCTTGTTCTCAGATCTTTGGACATAGACTGGTCACACCACTGGCTTTACTGGTTCTTCAGCTTTCGGAGAGAATATTGTGGAAATTTTTGCTATTCTTAACCATTTGACAAATTTCTCTAAATTGTTTTTCTTCAGTATCATCCATCTGTCTGTCTGTCTATTTATCTATCTATCCATCCATCCATCCATCTATCTGTGTCTGTAGCTCTATCCTATTGGTTCTGTTGCTCTGCTGAGTAAAGACTAACATAGTGTGTCAGGGAGAAGGTATCCTGGGTTCAAGGAAGTGTGGACAAAAAGTGAATGCTGCCAGAAGTGCTTAAAGAAGCAGCCTGTCTGGCTGCAGTGAGTCTGAGAGGAGATGACGGGACAGAGAAGGACAGAGCAATATGCTGAAGTGTGGGAAAGATGTTGGTGTCTGGGAGACTATGTTATTATGGGTGGTATCTGTGGCTCAAGGAGTAGGGCGCCAGCCCCATATACTGGAGGTGGTGGGATCAAACTTGGCCTTGGCCAAAAAAAAAAAAGAAAGAAAAAAAGATTGCATTTTTATGTACTATTCTCTGATAATGTTATCTCCAAATTTAGTGACTTAAAATACCAAACATGTATTATGTCACTATTTCTGTGGACCAGAAATCTAGTCACTGTCATTAGGCTGAGTTGTGGTCTCAAGTGAAGTTGGACTTGGGGAGCATTTATTCCAATGCTCAAACAGGTGTTTTAGGATAAACCAGTTTAAAGTGAGAGCCTGATGTTCTCTGTCTGTTGGTCAGGGCATTTCCTATACTCTTTATCATATGGGCCTATAAATAGAGAAACTCAAAATATTAGAATATGCTGCCCCAGAGGAAGGCATACCATGGGGGAGGTGGGTAGAGAGAACTCAAGAGAGAGTAAAATTAAGAGGGAAGTTATAGTTATTTTGTAAGTAAACTTTGGGAGTAATATTACAATATTTTTTTCCTTATGCAAACTGTAGGCAGATTGCTGGGAGAAGCTGCTTACCCTCCACAGGAACTGTAGGATGTGGATCCTCTTGCAGTGTGAGAAGACCTGGTGGTGGTGCTTGTTCCACATGCAGAATTGCAGGGTGGGTACCACTCTCTGCAAGACTGAGAAGAGAAATAGAGAGATTAGCTTAACATTTCATAGCTCCCCCCACCACACACAAACCTTCACCCTTGACCCTGAATTTTCTTTCTTCCTCACACACCCCAAACACTCAGTGGCCTCAGTGTTCTGAAGCTGTTCCTTCTGCCAGACATTTTCTCAGTGATCCCTGCCCATTCTTCATATTTAGCCCAACATTTACTCCTCCAGGAAGCCTGTGTGATGTGAAATTGTCACTCTCCACTCATCCTAGACTTCATCCTGGACATTCTGTCCTCCATTTAGCATTTAACAGTACTCAATGGAAGCCATGCCATGGATAATTTTAATGCTTACCCTTATCAGCAGGCCTTCTATGCTGTTAGGACCCTTTTCTTTTTACTGCTACCTCAGAAACAGGTTGAGACCATAAGTTCACTCTAGGAAATTCCAAGGATAATGACTAGTGTTGTGAATAGAAGAAAATATTTTGTCAAAATGTTCCCTTCCTGCCTCCTTAGTCAAACTCTTCAGAGGAGAAAACCACAAGAGAATTAATTTTCTGAGATCTGCACCACACCATGATTAAAATTATCATTAAGGCAGGATATATGACAAAATTGTTGAGAAAAGATTTTAAGTAACACTACTTAAAAATAATTTTGTGAGGTGAGAATGTTAAGAAGCTTGATTTAATGATCTCATATTATACATATATGGAAAGGACTAATAAAATCTCAAGAACTCCAAACTTATAACAAAGGGAGAACCAAGCCTGGAAACTGAGTCACACACTCTGCCATCCTTTTCCCAAATAAACAGCTATCATTTCAAAACCCTGTGCTATAACTTTATGCATAAGCCAGGTTCTCACAACAACAAAGATCTTTTTCCTTTCTAGATGGCTGTCCTTACAGGTTCCTTCTAAGCCATTTCAGGTATTTAAACCCCAATAAACATGCACATGCCAGTTATACCCTAGTGGTGCAACTTAAATGGAATTTAAAACTTGAGATTTGTTAAGTTTTACACTGACAATGTCATTTACAATTATATCTCCACAGATGCAGAACAAGAACAAGAATGATTAACCACTCCTCTGCCTACCCTGAGAAGGCTATATAAGTGATGTTTTCCTCTACTTCTTTTCTTGAATGTTCACTTCATATTATGAAAAATGAATATTTACTGAGTTCTAATGAGAGTCTAATAGGAATGTAACCATTAGCTTCACTGCCTACTCCCTTCCTCTTTTTCCTTTCTCTGTGTGCCTTCGTCCCTTAAATACTCAGTTCCCATATCCATCTGCACAGAGCACAGAAGACAGATACTTCTGTGTTTTGTGATTTTTCTCTGGTGCATCCTAAAACTCTGGTTTAATAAACTTCAATTGATTCTGAAGCTCATCTTGTTCACCTACTATTTGAGTTGTCTCAGTGTTGTTCCCACCAACTGGGACAGCCTATGAGGCATGAGCAATATGTCATAGCAGACTGTCATTACTCCTAAGTTGTCAGCAGGGGGCCTGTTAGCCAAGATTTAGATGCAAAAATAAAAGGAGATGAAAAACTCCAAACAATATTTTATGCCAGAAACAAAAATTAACTCAAAAGAGTTTCTGTACCCAAATACAACACCTTCACACTGTAAAACTTGTACTGATGGGAATAGTTGACTTAAGATAATTAAAGAGAGTTTATTCAAGCACCAAAGGTTAAGTTGTGCAACATAAGATATCATCAAGTCTACACGTTTGTGTCTTTCCACATGGAAAAGAAAAGGCATTCAAGTGTCCTATACATATGTCTGATTAGCAGTAGCTACACATAGTTTTTCAATAAGGAAAAATTAGGCAATTTCTAAGATTATTAAAGCAAAAATTTACATTAAAATAATGCAAGCTGTTGGTTGAATACATATTGTTCTTTGGATCACAAATTTCAGGGACATGAAGATGATGTGTGAGACAGCTAGTGTGATCAAAAATCTCTTTAAACAATTGTCCCCAGGAATAGGTGAGGGTTTGTAACTGAAGTTTCATATTCATGTCTCCCCAGGCTTAGCAAGTTGTGCATACATCATAGAGTTCAGGCTGCTCTTTATTTTCTTAGGAATTGAGGTTTATTTTGGTTATGGGACCAGATAGGGGTATTAGGAATATCCCTGATTCTGGTCCTGGCTGAGTAGAGGGTCTTTGGAATAAATAAAGTTTGTAAGAGATTGTGCATGAAAGACAGACAGAACCATAGTCTGGAGGGTAACAGGGATCTTTATTTTGCATTTATCCAACCTCATGGGAGATTACACAGTCTAGTTGGTGATGGGAACACACTCATCATCTGATTTTGGGTATAATTGCTGAGAAAAAGAGCTGAGAGCAGATGGCACAGTAAATTTTACCCTCTTCCTAACCAGATAGGCTCAGTGTCCTTGTGAAGTCCCCTCTGAGTTGGCTCCCAGGACATGTAAAGTGAGCAGAGAAGAACATTGAAGATAAGAAAAAATGCCAAGAGGCCTGGGACAGAGAGATTTAGGGCTGTGGCATAATTGATGCCTGTATAGAACACTCTTGACATAAGTAACTCCATCTTAGAAAATAACTCCATCTTATAAAAGATCATACCAACAGGGACCAGAGATTCACCTAAATCCACAGAGACTTCAAGAAACCATACAAGAACATGTCTTTTTACTATCATCTCTTACCAGAGGACTCAGAGACTTTAAAAAGAACGTAATTTCCCCAGTTGACATGGCCATCTCAATAGAAACAGTATTGCTATTTCTTTTTTTTTCTCTTTAGTATTTCTATTTCTTACAATTATCATTTGCTATCTTGCAGTGAAGACTGCCAAAATCAAAGACTGCTTTTCAAGGTAATAACCATCTGGATCAGCCCAAGGCAATTATCTTGTTCCTGTCACTCTTCCTTGGATTGCTTCAGAAACCCTATTTCCTACCTTTGCTTTTTTTTTTAATGTTCAATGTTACTTTGATGTAGAAATTTTAATCAATAACATTTACTTATTAATCAAGTGTACCATTATGTATGGTTTGCAGGAGTGGAGTTGCTTCAAGATGTGTGTCTACAGCTCTGATTACAGACTGACCTGGCAGTACTCATTAGGATTCCCACCTTGTGAACTCCATGTAGCTCATGGCTTTTCTAATTGCATATACATCAGTAAAATCTGACCATGAGGAAAGACACAAACATGTGTGGCCTTGATGATATCTGATGTTACACAACGCATGACTATACCCTTTTTGCTAAAAAAGAAATTTCTAGACATGTTCAGCCCCTGAACTCAGTTCCAGGGGCATAGTGTCGATAAGTGACTTATGCTCTTCCATCTTTGCAGACTCAGTGCTGCTTCCTGTCGTAGGGGTGGCTGTCAGGCCCATGAGCCCCACATCAGTGAGGCCCTGGAACAACTAAGGTAGGAAAGCTACCAAAGAATTGAAGTTTCCCCTGGAATGACCAAAGCTTTTCTGAAAAACATAAAATCTATGTGGGCTAACCAGAACAAAAAAGCAGAAGAGGATGGCCTGCAATACATACTTAAGGTCACTAGAAGCTTATTTAGGAGTTCCAGGCTATGCTTACCAAGCTGAAAAGTAAATTTTTGCCTCTGACTCAGGAGAATGTTGTAGTGCTTGGCAGCTCTACTGTTAGCCCAGACAGAAGCTTTCAGGGAGAAATTTTAAAAGTTTGTAGAGAAAGGGGCTTTGGTAATGTATTAAAAGATTAAGAAAGTGCCTACTTTTGATAGATTTAAGCATACATGCTCTTATTTGAAAAAATCAACAAATAAGACCATGTAGAAAATTCCTGTTCATTTCTATCAATCTATTTTTATAGATATTGATATATGTGTGTATATAAAAAGTGAGTGATATATGCACATACATAATGTGTTTTATATAAAAGTTGGCTTATAGTATGCAAATTATTTTAATTTTATTTTAATAAATTTAAATTTTCAAAGAATCATGTAAATTAATGTAGATATGTTATAATAATTTGAACATTTTCTATACATTAGTCTTTTTCAATTGTTTCAATTTCTCAATATTGTAAACAGTTCTCTATAAACTTCCTTATATCTTTATGCCCTTGTACAACTAATTAACAATTCACTGAAATGAAATTACACTACCAATTGACTACAGTGGTTAGATTCAGAAATATAACTTTGGACAAATAAGTAACCTCTGAGCCTTGATCTCTTTACTGGAGAAATAATTAAAAGTCTGAACCTTAGGGCATTTGAGAGTTTGATAAAGTAATGTAGATAAATTCAAATACAGGGCAAAAATACGATAAATAGGAAAAGCAAGCTCATATCACAGTAAGGCGAAAACTCTCTTAAGTGTATTTTTTTTTTTTCAAATGTTCTACAAGGAGCATGTATTCCTTGTCTGACTAGAGGAAGTAGCAAGAAAAACAATGGGTGTTGCTATAAAATGAACATCTACCCAACATCTCTACAAATAGTTAATAGATTCCACCCAATCCATGAAATCAGGGACACAACTCTAGATAGAAGTATTCTACCATCAGCTGACCCCCTACCCTTAGACAGTGATTTCAAACAAATACCACCTATGTGAGAATACAGGGTAGCCATGAAGTTCATGTACAATTTAAAATAGTTGTCTATTTATGGCCACCTTGTATTTCCACATTCCCCTTACAATTAAGTAACAGCATACCCAGCAATCATACTGAAGGAATGCTACTCCTACACCTCACTTTCAGCCAACACTCCTTCATTCCAAAATTTTTTGAATATGTATGGAGATAAATAGATACTTGAAAAAATTTGATGTGTGTATGACTTTAGGATAGCATTTCCATTCCCTTCCCAACTGAACAGTGTCAGAGCTAGAAAAACTCAACACCTAGAAATCACCAGATTAGTCCACAGCTCATATTTTGAGATGGGCAGTGGCCAGTGACAGGGAATGGTAGGTTTTTGGACTGTTTTTCTTGGACCTCAGCATTTCTGATCTTCTAGTCTCCCTATTCTTCACAAGAAAATGTTTCTTGTCTTAAACATTCTTCTACCTGATATAGGTGGTTGATTATCTTCTCTGTAGCTTATAGAACAAAGTAAAGGGACATCTACAAACTGGAAAACACAGAGGTGGAGGTACAGAAATGAAGGGACTAGGGAAGTCACAAGATGAAAAGGACAAAAAGGGTGGTTCCCGCACCCCTAGTAAAGACATTTTGTGGCCAAGGGTCAATGTTCTGAAGTTTTAGGCAATCTCCTAAGAAGTGTGGTAAGAGCTTCAGGCTCATAACCCTGTGGGAATTGAATACTACCAATGTAATCAAGCTCTGATTGGTGGCACATAGATCAGGAAGATGGGACTGAGTCTCTTCAGCAACTAGAATGTAGCCTTCAGCTTCCATCTTATACAGTAGAATCAATGTGCTTGTTTTGTGTCTCTTAACCCTAGGGTGCCACCTGATTTCCAGACAAAATATTGCACTATATGCCTTTTCTTTTTCCTCTTTTTTTCTATCTTCCTGGACCACAAATTAGTCTCCAGGCAATATTTTACTATATATATATATATATATATGTGTGTGTGTGTGTGTGTCTACAAAATATATAATTGTATATATTTATACATTTTTTGATTTTTTCTTTAGTTTTTTGTTGTTTTGCTTTTGTTTTATAGTATTTTTATTTTTTTCAGTTTTACTTTCTTCAATATCAAAGGATCCATATTTGTTACAGTTTTTATGCCCCCTCCTTTTTTTTCCCTCAGTTTTCCATTTATCTCCTTTGTTTTTCTTTTTTGTGGAGATTTTTCTATTCTCCATTTTTCTTTATTTTTGCAGAGATTTTTCTACTTTTCTCATTTTTCCCTTACAAATTTCTCAAACAACAACTAATATATCCTTTTTTCATCTAATTTAATTTTTAATTTCTTTGTCTATTTTATTCTTTTTTCTTTTTTCTGATCTTTTAAATTTTATTTTATTATGTATTCTATTTATGGGATAGATCCACACTATGAGGCCTGGCATGAGGTGCCATGGCACTGATAGGGCTCAAGGAGACTTGAGCCCCTGGCCTAGGTGTTCTTCTAGCTTTGGCCTTTAAAAGAATGGTATTGGTAGGTCCCCACTGCAACATACTGCTAATTATCTTCTGTATTTGTTGGAAGTGTGGTCTTGCTTTAGCTCAGGCTGTTAAGGAGCTCCTTAATTGGAAGGACCCACCTAGCTTAGCCCCACGTAGTACAGGAGTTAAAGGTGAGGGTCAAAGCAGCCTGCTGAACATCATATCACTATTATCCTTGTCACTCTCTTTCCATCCATCTCTTCTCATATTTATCAATTATTTTTCTTTAACATCCCTTTTCTTACTCTCTTTTGCTTTCTTTTATCCCTTCTCACTCTTTTATTCTTTTTGGTGCTATACTAAATGGCCTCTGTCATGACCCATCGGGCCCCTATGGACCTGGTCTCAAGCACTGCAGGAAGGAACCAAGCATGACAAGGATTAGAAGTACAAACTTGTGGGAGACAAGCTAGCCCTTACTTTCAGGGTAGCCCTGAGTAACTTCCACACCAGCCTTTTATTGAAACCATACAACACAGATGAGGGGAGTAATTAACACATGACTAGGTGCTGAAGGATCGAGCTCTTCTTCCACAAGGAACACCTGTGGACGAATGGCCTGAGGTCCACCCCTCAGCTGCAGATTATCTTGCTCAGATGTCATCTGGCTCTTGGCATCCCCTACAGGCCTCTTCAACATTTTAGCACGGAGACAAGGAAATTCATATAGAAGGAGTAAGTGAGAGGAGAAAGTAGGGAGTGGAAGTAAACAAGAAGAAAACATACAGGCAAGTATCAACAGAAAATAATGGCAATATAAGAAATTAAAACAGATTAACCCCTACAACGGACCATGACGTAGTTACCACAGAGGATCTCAACTACAAAGAAATTATGAAAATTATAAAAAGAAAATTTGAAGTATGTGGAATTTTACCAAAAGAAAATTTGAAGAAGGTGATAAATTACCAAAGGAAAATCCCCAAACAGACCTAAATAATGAATTAAAGACATGACAAAATTAGAAAGATATATACCAGAGTTGAAGGAATTGAAAGAGTCAGTCAATGAACTTAAAGATGCAGTAGAAAGTATAAATACCAGATTAGACCATGGGGAAGAATGAATCTCAGAGCCAGATGATAGGCTCTTGAGCTAAACCAGGCATTTAATGAGGCAGGAAAGAAGAGAGAAGAAGCAGAATGATTGTTTAGAGAATTGTGGGACTTCATGAAGTGCTTAAACATATGAATTACTATATTCCTGAAGGGGAAGAGAAGATGTACAACCCAATGGAGTAAAAGCCCTACTGGAGGATATCATAAATGAAAATTTTCTAATCATCACCAAAGATTTCAACACACTTCCTTTATAGGAATATCAAATCCTGGGTCATCTCAACACAAAGAGAGCATCTCCAAGGCACACCCTAATGAACATGTCCAAGGTCAAAAGAAAAAAGAAAATTATGCAAGCAGCCAGCAGGAAGCACCAAATGACCTATCAGGGCAGATCCATTAGTTGGCAGTGGACTTTTCAGCTAAAACTTTTCAAGCTAGAAGAGAGTGGTTATCTGTCTTTAATCTTCTGAAACAAAACAATTTTAAGGCCAGGATTCTGTATCCCACTGTACCAAGCTTCAAAATCAATGGAGAAATCAAACCTTTTATGGACATGCAAACATTGAGGAAATTCTCCACAACAAAACAAGCTCTACAGGAAATTCTTGGAGTGGTTCTTCACACCAACCATCACAATGATGCTCAGAAACTAAAGGACAAAATTTAGTTTCAACAGTGGTGAAAGGATAAAACTAAGCAATGGACATTCACAAAATAAGATGAATAGAAGTCCACCACATGTGAAATAAATGTAAATGGCTTGAACTCTCCACTGAAGAGACACAGGGAGGCTGATTGCATATAAAAGCAGAGGCCATTTATATGTTGTTGCCTCCAAAAAACACATCTAACCTTGAGGGACAAAGTAAGACTCAGGGTTGGAAACAATATTTCAGGCAAATGAAAATCAGAAGAAATGAGGGGGTAAAATCTTATTTTCAGATTCAAGTGGATTGAAAGCAACAAAAGTTAAGAAGAACAAAAATGGTCACTTTATATTGGTCAAGGGAAGAATACAAAAAGAGGACATTTCAATTCTAAGTATCTATGCACCCAATTTAAATGTGCCTAGATTTATGAAACAGACCTTAATAGGTATGAACAATATAATATCCTGTAGCACCATAATGGCTGGTGAGTTTAAATGGCCTCTGACAGAATGAGACAGATTCTCTAAACATAAACAAAAAACAAGGGATTTACACATGAATCTGGAACAATTGTGCTTTAATACAGAAAATACCCTCCCAAAACTCATGAATATATATTCTTCTCATTGTTCATATTCCAAAATTGATCACGTTCTTGGACACACATCAAACCTCACCAAAATTAAAATAATTAAAATTATGCCTTGTGTCTTTTCAGACCATAAGGCAATAAAAGTGGAGCTCAACCCCAGAAAAATGTTTTAATCCTCAAACAACGGCATGGAAACTAAACAACCTTATGCTGAATGACAGTTGTATCAAGCAGAAGATAAAGAAGAAAATTATTAAATTCTTCAAACATAAGAACAATGAAGCCCCAATCTACCAAAATCTGTGGGATATTGAAAAAGCAGTCTAAGAGAAAAATTTATCACATTACTTCCAGAAAACAGAAAGAGAACACATCAATAACCTAATGAATCATCTCAAACAAATAAAAAAGGAAAAGCAATTCAATCCCAATCCTAGTAGAAAAAAAAATAACTCTAGTTAAAACAGAAATAAATAAAATTGAATTACTGAAGCAAAAAGTTGGTTCTTCAAAATGATAAAGAAAATTGATAAACCTTTGGCCAGATTAACTGAAAATAGAAAAGTAAGATTTCACATAACCTCAAGCAGAAACAAAAAAGGGGAAATAACAACAGATGCCACAGAAATACAAAAGGTCCTCAATGATTACTGAAAAAAAACTGTATGCTGAGATATATGAAAGTGTAGAGAAGTGGACTGATACCTGGAATCATGTCGCCTTCCTAATCTCAACCAGAAATAATTAGAAATTTTGAATAGACCTATATAAAGAACTAAAATTGCATCAATAATACAAAAATATCCTGGACCAGATGGTTTCACACCAGAGTTCTGATAATCAAACCTTCAAAGAAGAACTAGTACTTATATTGCATAATAAATTCCAAAATATAAAGAAGGAAAAAATCCTTTCCAGCACATTCTATGAAAGAAATATCACCCTGATCCCCAAACCAGGAAAGGTCCCCAAACAAGAAGAGAAAGCTAGAAGACAATATCATTAATGAATATCAATGCAAAAATATTCAGTAAGATCCTAGCAACCAGAATCCAGCAGCACATTAAAAATGGACATCATAATCAAGTAGGTTTTCTCCTAGGTGTGCAAGATTGGCTCAACATATGTAAATTCATGAATGCAATTTACTACATAAATGAAATAAAAAACTAAACTGTTAGGATTCTGTCAATTGATTCAGAAAAGGCTTCTGACAATATCCCGCATCATTTTTTGATAAGAACACTTAAGAAAATTGGCTAAGATGGGACATTTCTTTAAAAAGTAGAGGCTATCTACCACTAACCCAAAACCAATATCATACTGAATGGAGTTAAACTGACGGCATTTCAACTCACAACTGTAGCCAGAAAAGGATGCTGCCTGTCACCAATGGTATTCAATATAGTGCTTGAAGTCCCAGGCATTTCAATCAGGAAGGAGAAAGAGATCAAGGGTATTCAAATGGGGACAGAAGATGTCAACCTTTTGGTCATTGAGAATGACATGATCCTATACCTGGAAAACCCTAGAGACTCACTCTTAGAAGTGAACAAAGAATATAGTAGTGTCTTGGGATACAAAATTAATGCTCACAAATCAGTAGCTTTCATATACACCAAGAACAGTTAAGTTGAGAATAAAATCAGAGACTCAAAATATTTTTCAATAGCTCCAAAGAAGATAAAATACCTGGGAATATATCTAACAAAAGATGTGAAAGATCTGTACAATGATAACTTTGAAACCCTGAGAAAAGAAATAGCAGAAGATATTAACAAATGGAAGAACATACCATGTATGTGGCTGGGAAGAATCAGCATTGTAGATTCCCAAAGCAGTCTACAGTTTTAATGCAATCCCCATCAAAGCACTGACTCCATAGTTTGAAGAACTTAAAAAAAAAAAAAGTGCTTTGTTTCTTATGGAACCAGAACCCTAACAACCAATAAAATTTTAAGAAATAAAAACAAATCTGGAGGCATCACGTGACCATATTTAGGTTATACTACAAATCCATAGTCATCAAAACAGCATGGTACTGGCACAAATACAGAGATATAGATCTATTGAGTAGAATAGAGAATCTAGAGATTGACCCAGCCACATATCAGCATTTGATCTTTGATAAACCAAACACAAGCATGCACTGGAGACAACAATCCCTAATTACTAAATGGGGCTCAGAGAACTGTTTACCCACATATAGAAGACTGAAACTGGACCCAAACTTCTCACCATTGACAAAAATTGAGTCTTACTGGATAAAATATTTAAATGTAAGACACAAAACAATAAAAATTCTAGAAGAGAGTGTAGGGAAATGCTTGACAAGATTGGCCTGGAAAAAGATTTTATGAAGAAGACTCCCTGACAATTACAGTCTCCAAAAGTAAGTAAATGGAATTTGATCAAGCTAAAAAGCTTCTATATAGCTAAGGGTACCACAACTAAAGCAAACCGACAGTGTATAGAATAGGAGATTTTAGCATGTTACAAATCTGACAAAGACCTAATAACTAGAATCTACAGAGAACTCAAATTAATTAACGATAAGAGTAATGAGTTTCTTGACATAGCTGGGCAAGATTTTTCTTCAGAGGATAATTCATCTTCTCTATATCCCAATTATTGAGGTCTAGGGTGTAGTTTCCACAGTATTCCTAAAGCTTGCTTACCTGTTGGATTACCTCAGTGATTAAGGAGGGTCTGGAGACTTTTGCAGAGCCCATATCAAGGAGTTTTTTCCTTTAGAAGTGTCTTAACAACTTCTATTGCTCTCTAATTTCTGGCTGGGAATGCCTCCATCCAGCCCAAGAAAGGATCTACAAAAACTAATAGGTATTTGAAGCCTTTTGAAGGGTGAATTTTGATGAAATCCAACTGCCAGTTTTCAAAGAGCACTGCCCCTGGTGTGGTTGAAGTGGTTTCTTTCACTTATTTTTAGTCTTGGGTTGTTTTTCCCAAACTGTAGGCAACAAGAGGTGATTTATTTGATGATGTGAGTTATCTGCTTGTTACTCACAGCTGGATAAACTCTGTCAAGGCATCATTACTACAATGGATCATTACATGTATTCACCGCAGGTTTTAAGGCACCAAGTTACAGGATAACAGAATTCTTCCTTGCTCATACATCAGTCACCCTTCCTTCTCCTTTTGGAATCCCTCCTTTCCTGCCCACTCTTATTCTGCTTTGTCATAAGAGGCTGAGAATTCTGCCAAGTTCACATGGGCATTATAGGAGCCATTACCTGTCATCAAAGCCTGCTTAGCTGCCTAATCTGACAATTAGTTACCTTCTGCAATCCAGTCCATACCCTTCTGATGACCTGGGAAGTGAATGACTGCCATCTTCTGCAGAAGAAAAATGACTTCCAGCAGAGACTTCTTGGGCATTTCTGATCTCTTTCTTCCCTGCCATCAATAGACCTCTGTATTTCCAGATTGCTCTGTGTACATATAGAATTAAATATGAGCACTTTGAGTCAGTGTAAACATCGTCCATTTTGCCTTCCAATAGTTCTAGAGCTCTTGTTAGTTAGCTCAACATTCTGGGCCAAAGTTCTTGAAGGAAGAGCTTTCATTTTAACTGTCTTATGCATGGTTACCACTGTGTACCCAGGTCTCCACATCCATTTTCCACATAATTGCTTTCATTTACAAATAAAGTCCAATATGAGCCCTAAAAAGAGCAATCCAAAAGATAAGAGTGGCTCAAAAATACCTGTTCAATCATTTCAAAGGCCCCTGGCTATGATCTGAAAAAGGAGGGTCAGGAATTGATCCAGATACTGCTTCCAATGTCACTCTCGAATTGTGAACAAGAATGGCATGATACCTTCCCCATTTGTCTGGCCCTAACCACACATTTTCTTTCTTCTGCAACAGAATGAGTACCTGATGTGGAACATAGACTATGACCAGTTGTCCCATATTAAATTTCTCTGCCTCCTTTAACAGGTTGCAGGTTGCAAATACCACCCTTAAATAGACTGGCCAACCTAAAGTATAAAGTCTAGTTGTTTAGACAAGTGAACAGTCAGTCAAGGCACAGTTCAATTTTCTGGAGAAGCACCCCCAGCTCTAGTCCTTGTTTTTCATAAACATACAAATAAAATGATTTTGTTAAGTATGGCAGTCCCAGCACAGGTATATCAGTCAATAATTGTTTAAGCTCCCCAAAGTCCCCCTCAAATGCTTTTGTCCGTATCAGAGGCTCCTCTTCAGAACCCTTCAAGACCTCATAAGGGAGCTTTGCAATGAAATGATCATTTGGAGTCTAGATATGACAAATGCTGGCCATTCCCAGAAATCCGCTCAACTGTTTCCTTGTATTAGGTTTTGGAGTGTGTAAGATCAAGTATTTCCTGTTTCCAAGCAGAGTGTGCTGCCCAGGCTCAATTAGGAACCTGAGGAATTTTATTTTCTGCTTGCAAATTTAGGATTTTTCCTTAAAACACCTGTGACCGCACTTTGCCAAGTACTTTAGTATCTCAGTGGTGGTATGAAAAAGTCCTGAAACTGCTGACCAGTGAATAACAAGTCATCAGAGTTTGGGAGAATTTTCCCATTTTCTAATTTAGGGTCCAGAAAACCCTATGCCAGAACTTCCTCAAAAATAATGGGTGCATTTTGAAGCCTTGAGGATGCACCTTCCAGTGTAACTGTTCCTTTTTAAGGGTGTCTGGATCTTGCCATTCATAGTCAAACACTTCCTAGGAATAGGGTCCAGTTGGATGCAAAAGAAAGCATCATTTAAGTCTAAGACTGAAACCATTGGCTTCTGGCAGTAAGTCATTCAAGAGGATATAGGGGTTAGGTACCATGGGATGAATATCCAGCACCATGTCATTTATTCCCTGTAGGTCCTATCCAAACCAGTATTCCTCTGTTCCCAGCCTTTTCACTGGCAGTATTGGAGTGTTATAAAGAGAACAAAAGAGACTTAGAATTTAAAGTCCACAGACTTTAAATTTGTTAATCAAGGGATCTATCCCTCTTAATGATTCCAACTTAAGTGGGTATTGGCACTTATGTGGAGGTGGCATGTTTGGTTTTAAAGGAACCTCCAGAGGGTCTTTCCAGGAATTCCCTCAGCCCATACCAAAGAGCTTACCTGCTCATTGACTTCTTTTGGCCATTGGGTCGCAGTTCCAGTTGCTGGAGAAGTAGCTGCCAAGTGTGCTCATGTGGGGCCTCAATCTGGAGGCTGTGACTTTCCAGAATAAAAGTGATCTGAGCATTCAATTTAGATAACAAATCTCTTCCCAACAGAGGAACAGGACAACCAGGCATGTACAAAAAATTGGTGGGTCATTCTTTTTTCTCCAATTGAGCATTCAAGTGGTGTAAGAAAGATCTTATGTTCCAATTGTCTAGTAAATCCCATCATCAGAACTGACTGTTTTGTCAGGAGTAAGAGAGTAGAGCATTGAGTACCAAATATGTTGCTCCAGTATCCACTAGGAAGTCTACAGTTCTTACCTCCACTCTTATTTCTACCTAAGGATGATGGAGGACAATGGTGATACCAGGAAGAAAATCAGGTTGACACCTCTGTCCCCTTCAGTGATTCTCAGAAGCATCTGACAGTTGGGCATTAGACCTGACTTTTCATTCTTCTTCTTCAGATGTTCATTTTTCTAATATTTCACCTCCTTACAACAGACAAATTGGTTTTTCATAATTGGGCTTATTTGTCACTTCTGGGCCCTGTTTATAGGACTCCTTCCCTTTTTCCCCATAACTGGTCTCAAGAAAAATAAGGTCAGCTGGACCTTTCTTACGCCCTTGATTGTTGAAAACTCTGTAAGCAACATCTACCAGCTACGATGGGTTCATTTCTACTGTTCTATACAGTCTCTACAATTTCTTCTGTATATCAGAACACTTTGGGAAATAAAAGTCAAATTTACCATTCACTGATTTTCAGGAACCTGAACCTTCATGTCATGTACTTATGGTAGGCATCACACACTCTCTCCAAAATTAATATGGATCTTCAGTTACTTTTTTGCCATATGGCTTATTCCATGTTCAGATTCTTTTCTTGGGAACTCCTTTCTGTAATCCTGCCCCAAAATGTCTTCCTAATGATGAAGAAGAGACAATCCACCCTTATTCAGTTCTCAATCTGGCTCTGTCAATGGAATAGCACTATTTGGTGCTGGTATATTATCCAAATCCTCAAAATGGAGTCAGCCAACTTCTTCTTGTGCCTTATCCAGTACCAAATGCCTCTTGTCACTGGTGAGTATTATATTTAAGAATCTGTATATAAGCCCAATTCAAATTATGAGCAGGAAAGGTTGTATTTATTCATTCAATCATTTTAATGGTATCTGAATGGTAAGGAGGAATGGCATTTTTCCAGCTACAGTACAGAAGTAGAGAAGAGTTTATGTGTCCAATAGATTCTTACAGACTGTAGATATTTTCCTACTGGCATTTGGTGCAAAGTATTGCCCCAACTTACTTCCTTGGGTCCCCTAACCAAATCAAGTTATCTGCTTGGTGTGAGATGGAGAGACCACTTCCAAGCCTCCTTCAGCTGAGTAAGGAGGGGCAGATTTCTCATCATCTGGTGCCAGCACATTTGGGTCTGGGTACTTGGTTTTCTAGGTCCACTGAAGGCAGATACTATATCCTCTTCTAAAATATCCTGCTCAGCACAAATATTAATATCACCATTATATGCAATCCTTTAATTATCCCCTTGTTTTCCTTCATTTCTGGCTTTTCTTTTCTTTGTACCATAGCAGGTTACTCTTAGAACTAGCACCAGTATTAGATAAAGTTAGAAAAGCTTGTACATATAGAATTTCACCCCAGTTCCATGACTTTTGACAGAAAAGCTCTAAGTGTGGGTGGTGTAATAATTTAAGGATATATTCAAAGGCCATTTTCTTTCAAAGTTAAAATGATACATTGGCTAGGAGGTGTAACAGTAAGATTTCATTGCCATTTTACTTACCAGTGTGTACTCATGCTGGGGCCAAGCAGATGGATATGTCTCACTGGGCTATCTTTCAGCAATGAAGCTTGAGCTCCCATGTTCTGAAAAGACAAAAATATAAATGAGGAAACCAGAGGAGAGTGAGAACTGTCAGTGTACAGCCAGAATGGTTGGACCATAGTGATGGTGATGGCAGGTGTGTGAGAGCAGAACCCAAAGACTCCCAGGAGAAATTTCCCAGCAGTACTCTGAGGAGCCTTTTAGCACTGCACCCGAGGCCATCCTGTCCAGATCACCACAAGGCTTCTCCGGCATGGGTCTTACCAGAGTAGTAGTCTAGGTTTCTTTATGTGATTGCCAGAAATGTTACTGGGGAAATAGTGTCCACTTGGGTTGTTTCCACATGTTTGTGACTGTGAATTGTGCTTCTATAAACATGCTAATACCAGAGACTTTAGATAAAATGTCTCTTCAAACAAAGCTGGGGTGAAAACACCTTCATGATCATATTTAAAAATTTCTTATGAAACATCCTGAGAAAAAAAAATAAAAGGGAATTGTTTATTGTTCTCGGGTTTCAGACACTCTGGCTTAGTGTCCACAGTGAGAGACATGGCAGATCTCAGGGTAACCAGGTACCTGTGAATCTTACCTAGTGTGATTCAGGAGAAACCTGAACTGAAGGGAGACTTCAAGTGTCTTGAGGAAGAGAGAGGTTATGTTCTCCTACATAAGCTCTCACATCATAGATTGTCCTGTGATTTCACATCTCCTCCTAGGGTTACTAGGGACTGAGGACACAGACTTAAGGAGTTTTGAGGACAGAACCCCTCCCAAACTCACTGCCACCATGTGATTTCTGCCCATTTGTACACAATGCACAGTAGGCAGTGCCTTGGCCCCTTCCCTTCCTGGACAGGAGGCCACCCTCAGGAATTCCATCTCCAGAACACTTGTTTACCAGAAGAACTTCACACGGGTGTCTAGAGGACTAAATGGGTGAGGACCCTCCCAGGACAAGACTCCACCCTCAGGAATCAGGTCTGTTGCATGTTTCCTCCTTGAGTTCAGTGCTGAAAACACACAGAGGTGCCTAGAGGATTTCTGACATATCCCCACATCTAACCCTGAATTTTCAGCAGTATCCAGGATTCACAACCAATCTAAGATTTTGACCACTTGATCATAATCTCATCTGGCTATATGAATACAGGAATAAACCTGAGATCAGTCCTCCCTAAGCAGTGTCTATAGCACAAACCAGGCCTTCCACCAACCATTCACTGTTCCTCATCCGTGAAAATGGATCCTGAGTAGCACTTCCCCCTTTGTGAATTTTCAACCCAAATCAACCTGCCTTCATATGTACTGTACTCAAGACCACTCTTCAGTTGCCTAAATCTAGGCCTACAGAATTTCAGATGCCCATGTGCTCCAGACAAAACACTGGGACCTGGCTACTATAAACATAAACAAAAAATAGAAATAAAAAGCTTAATTTTCCAACTTGAAAATGAAGGTATGCTTTTTCCTTCCCTTTCCTGAGATGATTTAATTTAGAAAATATTTAATTAGAAGTTCTTTTTAGCCTCTTTGAAATCTATTTAAATCCTTTCAACAGAGAAAAAAGGCTTGTGGGATCAGAAATTTTTTGTGAAGCTAACAACCTTCTCTTAGAAATGAAATTTCAAAAATACAGTGCCCTGTCTCAGTTTCCACATGAGGACGGGATGTTAACTTTAGTGAACACCAAGCTTCAAGTTGCAAATCTACCTTCTGTTACACAGACTTGAGATGTGTCTTTCTTTTTTATCATTATTTTTTTTTTATTAAATCACAACTTTGTACATTGATGCATTTATGGGGTTCAGGATATTGCTTCAATATAGAATGTGAAATGCTTACATTTAACTAAATAACACATCTATCACAATTATACTCATTTCTTAAGAGATGTGCATTTCTTACTGGAATAAAGCCAATCACCAAACACAGACGTTCATTGTAATTAACAGATGAATTTAGGGTTTACTCTGTATGATAAAGAGTGCTCTCAAATCTTCTTATTTGGAAGCCAATTATTATTTATTTTGAGAATTTTTATTAAAAGATTGGATTTGCCAAGTTTTATAAATGAGTTACTTTTTGTATATCTGAAATCTCTCAGTCGATTGCTTGTGAGTCACATGATATTCTGGTTTAAATGAGTGCTATAATTTTTTTTTCACTGCTTTTAAGCTTGTGGTTAGGTTTTCTGTGTTGGGAAAATATTTATTTTAATCATATTTCCTAAACACTATTTTACAATTAAAAAAAAAAAATTAAAAGGTGCCCACCGGGCTTTGCACTAGAGGTTGGTCTTTGTCCACCAGATCTCTTATTGGGCTTCCAGCCTCTAACTCACAATTTTGCAGCACAGAACTTGGCTGTCCCAACATTAGCACACAGGAAGCCCTCTCTGCCTATTTGAGGTCTGCTGTCCCTTACAGAAAATATATGAATCATATTCCTATAGAAATGCTCTCATAAGGTGGCAATTGGCAGTTCCAGTCTTTCTCTAAATATACCTGGAATCTTTAGACTTGAAGATTATTCAGAGGTTTAGGGTCTCTGATACCAACTGGGATGAGAGAATGTGTACCAAGAGAGAATGAGCTGAACCAAGAAACGCCACTTCTGCCTCCTCTTTTTGCCCCAATGCCAGGAAGTGTGCAGAAGGTGCTACCAAATTCATGCTTTTATAGTGACCTAAATCTGCAGCTTTGAGTCTGAACCAATACCTGAGTCTTCTCGGAATGTATTAGAGTAGGCTCCAGAGGGAAATCTCTCTTCCTGTTTATCTTCTCTCACTATAGTACCCAAGAATGCAGAGCAAGCTGGATCTTATCTAGAATCTGCACATATGACCTGGCCTCCATCTGGAATTCACAAGGCAAGGCTAGACTTTGAAGTGAGGATGTATAAAACTCCAGGGGTGACTTACCCTGTGGTGTTAGAGATCATCATAAACATAAAGGACCTTTGGCAAGGAGGGCCCAGAATTTTATAGCTCTTGCCCAGTGACACACTCTAGTTGTGTGAGATGAAAATAAAAAGGTGAGCACTACATCTCAACTTTTCTGGGAATTATTAGACACTTTTTACCAACCTTAGAGCATTATAAGAAGTAACTCACACAATGTGAGTTTCCCAGCACAGTGCACCATACTATGCTGTGAGCACTTAGTACCTGCTCACTAAACATTGCATTAATGCATGGGTACTTGTCATTTTCCAAACATAGATGTATTCAGATAGTGTTGCCTTCTATAGCTACAGTAAAGCCTTAAAGTGCCAGAAGAGGACATCACGTTACAGAATAGTGATTGGTGTTCTTCCTCGTGGAACATAAATAAGTTGCTGTGATAAATGTTGACATAAGGGACTCTGTACTATGTCTACTGTCTCCAGCTGAGTGCAGCTGATAATGAGTCTGGGTGCTACATCATCAATGACAGGAAAATTATTAAAGAGACCAATTCATAGACTCCTCCCACACTATAGATCACATTTCCTGAGTGGGGCCCAGAATACCACATGCTTTCTATGCTGATTGAAGCTTCAGAGGTGATTTTAGCTAAGTGGCTCTTAGTCAAGGCTTTGAATTAGAATCACATGGCCACTTTGTAAAAACCCCATCACCTGTGCCCTCCCCACAGTTTCTGTCTATTGGGCTGGTGGAATCATCCATGTGGCTTTAATTAAGTGCCCCCAAGTGAAACTAAGTGGGGCCTAGGTCAAGCACAAGTGCTCCAAGATAAATTAATGAGAGGTGAATTCAGCCTTTGTTCTAGACTAGAATCTAGCTGGCTGGTACCAGAATCTGCTCTGCTCTGGTGTGGTGGGAACTGGTCAATGTGGTCCATATTCCCATCGCTGTAGCAGAAAGTGCTGGTATGTGTGGCAAGGGAGGGCACCTGAGAGTAGGAAAGAAGGAAATCATATTTGGTCTTCATGAGGAGTCATCATACCTGATGCCTTCTATGAAAAAGGAGAAGATAGTGTAGTCTTTTCTGCTCTTGAAGGCCCTCACGCCTGTGGATATTGTGAAAGCAAGTAAAGAGATTGTGCTGACTCATTTCAGGGACTATTTCCTAAATATAATTCTAATTTGTCAAGGCAATCTCACCGGAAAGGAAATCCCAGAGTAGGAAAAGGAGAGGAAGACATGGCTGGTTCTCAGGTAAATATATCAAAAGTGAGGGGCTGTGTTTATTAGTCCTCCGGAAATGTCAGGTGGAACTTGTAAGTTTAGAATTTGCAGATCCTTCCTTCTTTACTTCTAATGTTTCTGCTATTGAGTTTGTTTTCACTACTTGCCCTGTAAAATTCTTCTCCTCAACGTACCACAGTATTCTCTATGTCCAAGTCCCATACATGCCATGGGCAATTTTTCCAATAAATGTATAGCCTGTAATATTGAAAATGTTCTCTTTGTGACAGGTCAACATAGAATAGTGAGAAGTGTAGATGTCCAGGACTCCTGCTTGGGATTGGGTCTGATCCTGGAATTATAATTGAATAAAGGGAACATATTCTGTTTAGGTTCCATCTGGATGCACCTTTAGAATCTATGCAGAACAGGGTTAAGAAAATGTAGAAAGTGAATGGCATTAATTGCCCAAGATAACTCAGAAAGTTCTGAAAAGGTGAAAAATAAGAATAGATACAATAATAGTATCTTTAGTAGGACACTAAAGACAAGCAATTTAAATAAACTATTATAAATTACAGAAAATGGGAGATATCTATAGCATGACCTTTGTATGAAACCAGTGTTTTTTTTATTGTTGTTTTTGGTCACTACTATCACAGCAGTGATGTCATGTCACTGTGTGCAGTGATACCTAATAGAAAGTGGCTGATGACAGCAGATGTTAAGTTCATTCACTTGGTTAAGATGCTCTCTGATTCTTTCACTATAAATTTAATTATTTTTCTCTTTATCATTAATAATGTCTTGGGGGAAGTTAGTTGACTGATGTTCACAAAATATCACATTTAATCTAGAAGCTTTACTTCTTAGTTTTCCTTTACTTATAGACTGCTTTGGAAAATGTATAAATATTTTAATCTTTGTTCACTGGTCAGAGGAACTGAGACAAAAACAAAGCCTACCACTTACTGGATGCTTGAGATAATATTCTATTTGGGCCAGGAGCTTTGACTTTACTGGTGAAATTTTTTGAAATGCAGAAACGTACACGCCACCTCAGATCTCCTGAGTCAGAACCTGAATTTTAAAAAGATCTCTAGTTAATTGTTATATACATTAAAATCTGGGAGACAACTTTAATTAACCATATGTATCTATATAAGGAATATAAGCATCATTTTCTATAAGTTATAAATGCAATATTCAAATATGCCTGTATGCTCTTAATTTTTTTTAGTCATCTGAAAAGATATTATGTATATACTAGTTTAATGCATTTCATTCTAACCTCATTCCTCAGAATTAGAAAATACTTTCAAGATTATTTCTTGAATAAATATCACTGTTTTTTTTAAAAAAAAAAATCTTGACTGGGCACAGTGGCTCACTCTGTAATCCTAGCACTCTGGGAGACTGAGGCAGGTGGATAGCTTGAGCTCACAGGTTGGAGAACAGCCTGAGCAAAAATTGAGACCTGGTCTCTACTAAAAATAGAAAAATTGAGCCCAAGAGTGAGAGGTTGCTGTGAGCTATGATGCCATAGCACTCTGCCCAGGGTGACAGCTTGAGTTGAGATTCTGTCCCAAATAGAAAAAAAAAAAAATCTTATGGGTAATCCCAGTCACTCACATGTCAGAAACAGTTCTTATAACTTTCATATTCCCTGTGGAATTAAGAACTCTTTTTATGACCACTTGGTAAATATGTGTCTTTTTCAGGAACTGTTGATATTCAGTGATGTGGCCATAGAATTCTCTCCAGAGGAGTGGGCATGCCTGAACACTGCTCAGCAGAATTTATACAGTGATGTGATGATAGAGAACTATAGAAACCTGGTCTCTCTGGGTGAGGATAATTTCAACACCTTATTCCTATTTCACTAAGGGCATTGCTTTCTTTTTCTGTAGATTGCTTCTTGGGATTTTCTGCTTTTCATCAAAGAGTTTTATATCCAAGTTTCAAAAAAAATTTGAAGGTTTGTTGATGTAAACAAAAAAAAAAATTTAGACTCTTGTCTTGAAACAAACCTTCCCCTTTCTTGAGCTAATCCATATTGATCACCCTAGTGGTAACTCTAGAAATTCTAGAAATGGTCTGCACGTTAGAATTCAGATTCTACCATTTATTATTGATTCAGTGGTAGTGGAAAGAGGAGCTCAGGAGCTATCAATTTGAGCTATTTTGCTATTCTAAAGGGTCTATCAGTAAATTGTATTTTGGGAAACAATTTTATAGAAGTTTCTATAATGTTCTCTCTTCTTTACTAAGGACAGTACTAGATTGGTAATTGGATAATCCACAGCAAGGGTCATATGAATTCTTTCTAATAAAACAGGTCTTGCTGTGTTTAAGCCAGACCTGATCACATGCCTGGAGCAAAGAAAAGAGCCCTGGAATACAGAGAGAGAGAAGACAACAACTAAACACCCAGGTAGGTGAGAAGGAATGAGGCACATAACACAGCTGAGAGGTCTAAAGGTCAAGAAGAAACCCACATTTTCCAAAGTGGTTTCTGATTCATTAGAAATTATTTAGAGAGGGCTACGTAGGTCTTTTTCTCTCACAGAGGAGCATCTTCTGTCCCATGCTCTTAAATTCTCTAACAACTCTCCAACCACCTACAGTGATCTTCCTTAGCAGTTAGTTAAGAACCAAATGTATTTTTCTGGGCTATAAGGGACTAAATTATCTGACAGCATTTTCATTGACTTGGCGTATATGGGAATACTATAAATATTTTTGAAAAGCTCTAGGTTAAACCATTTTTTTTTTTTGAGACAGGGTCTTGCTTTGTTGCTTCAGCTGGAGTCTAATGGCTGATCATAGCTCACTGTAATCTCAAATTTCTGGGATCGAGTGATGCTCTCACTTCAGCCTCATTGATAGCTACAACTACAGACATACATGACAATGCCCACCTAATAATAAAAGTAATTATCGTTTTTGTTATCATTTTGGGGATGAGTTTTCATTAATTTGATGAGGCTGATTTAAAAATCCTGATCTCAACTGGATCTGGTCAGTCAGATCCTCTTGACTTGACCTGCAAATTTCTGGGATTACAGACTGAACCACTATGCCCAGCTCCATTTCTTAAGTGCTTTTTTTTTTTTTTTGTGGTTTCATGTCTGACATGTGTGAGAGGAATAGAAGAAATATTGAAAGTTGTTTCAGAAATCCTAGAATTAGGACAGGTTTTTTTTGTTTTCTTCTTTATGATTTATAATTTTAAGGAGGACTCAGAGATGATTTTAAGAAATTTAGACTGATTTTATAAAAAACACATAACATTTTTCTAAATATAATAAAATCTAATGTGCCTGTAGCTTCAGATACTTGTGACGCTGAGGCAGGTGGATCAGTTGGGACCAAGAGTTTGAGGTTGCTATGAGCTATGATGATGCCACTGCACTCTACCCAGGGTGACAGAATGGAACTCTGTGTCCAAAAAAAATCTAAAGTTATTTTACTGCTAGATATTCTTTTGTCTAGTATAAAATAATACTAGAAATTTAGATCCTCTATGCCCACATCTCTCAACTGTAATATCTACTCACCCCATATAATTATAAAATATAATATGTCATTGAGGAGCTTAGAAGTGCCAATCATATATTATACTCCAACTGACACCTAATATTTTGATAACTTTTATTTCATAATTTTCATAATTTTGTGCAGTGAATTAGCAGAAATGTATCATTCCTATTTATGTTTAAATGTGTATAAGAATTTTTCACAAATAAAATTGTATAACTGTATATATTATATATAATGTAATACTTTGATGTATATGTACATTTTGAAATAATACACTTAAGGTAGTAAATGCATCTATCATCTTACTTAGTAACTATTTATAGTGAGAACACTTAATGTCTTAGCAAATTTTAATCATACAAAACATCATATTCTTTTTTACCTTATTATCTTATTTACTGTAGTCAAGATGCTGTACATTAGTTTTCCAAGACTTATTCATATTACAAGTAAAAGTTGCTACCCTTGATCATCATTGCCACGCTCTTTCTGCCTTCTTGCCCTGGCAACTGCTATGTTGTCTTTGCTTATGTGAGTTCAGTCTTTTAATGTTACCTGTAGCAGTATTTCTCTTTCTGTGCCAGTCTTATGTTACTTAGCATAATGTCTACCTGATCCATCTTTGTTGATGAAATTTCAGGATATTCATCATTTCTCTAGCTGAATAATAGTCTATGGTGAGTGCTAACTCATACCTTTTTAAATTTATTCACCCTTATCAGCCATTTTAGTAGTTTCCATTATCTTTGCAATTGTGCATAATGCTGAAATAAACATGGAGTGCAGATTTTTTTTAAATACTTATTTTTATTTCATTTGATTAAATATCTAGCAGTGAGATTGCTGGGATATATGGTAGTAAAATATTTTTAACTTTTTTTAACAGATCAGCATGATGACTCTATCAGTTTACAAACAACAACATTTTACAGGGTTTGGTTTTCTCAGTGCTCCTGCCAACACTCGTTATCTCTCTCTCTCTTTTTTTTTTTTTTGGTATTAGCCATCATAGTAGATATGAAGAGATATTTCATCATGGTTTTGAGTTGCTTTTGCCTGACTATTGGTAATGTTAAGAACCTCTTCATGTATCTTGTTGTCCACTGGTGTTATTTCTTTTAAAAAATAAATTTTCTATTTATTGCCTGTTTTTCAATTGAACAATTAAATTATGATATTTTGCCTTTGAATTATATGAATTCCTTATATATTTTGGATATTAACATCTTATCAGATAATATAATTTGCAAATATTTTCTGTCCTCCAATAAGTTTTCTTATTTTGTACAAAGCTTTTTAGTTTGATGCAGTCCAACTTTGTGATATTTTTCTTTTGTTCCACTTCTTAGTATGTCATTTCCAAAAAAAAAAAGAAAAAGAAATCATTGCAAGACTTATGTCAAGGAGGTTTTTCTACATGTTTACGTTAAAAAATGTAAGGTTTTATGTCAACACTTGTTATCTCTTTCCTTTTTAATAATAGCTTTCCTAGTAGGTATGAGGTGATGTCTCATCATGGTTTTCATTTGCATTTGCCTGATGATTGTTAGAGTTAAACACCACTTTGTATACCTGTAATTTGGAGGCAAGGTTAAGAAAAGTTGTCTAATTTCATTCTTTTCCTTGTGAGTATTCAGTTTTCCCAGCACCAAGCATTGAAGAGACCATAGTTTCTTCATCATGTATTCTCGGTTGTCCTATTAGAGATTACTTGACATTACATTCATCAGTTTATTCCTGTGCTCTCTATTCTGTCGCATTTTTTCTTGTGCTTTTTATGTACATACTATGCTATTTTTATTACCATAACATTGAAATATAGTTTTAAATTAGAAAAACATTTTCTTTTTCCTCAAGATTGCTTTAGCTCTTCAAAGGTTCCATACAAATGTTAGAACTTTTTTTTAATACTGTGAAAAATACCCCTGACATTTTGATAGGGTGTCCATTAATTCTGTACACTGTCTGGGATAATATGGAATTTTAACAATATTTAATCTTTCATTCCAAAAACAAAAGATATTTTTTCAGTTATTCATGTCTTTTTTAATTTCTTTCATTAATATCTTATTGTTTTTTAATGTTCATATATAGCCCTTTATTCCTTTGCAATAATAGATTTAACATGCATAAAAAATCAACAATCCAGAAGTAATTACTTTGCTACTTACAGGTTTCTACATATATTTTTCAAAAAGATAATAACCAAGGTCTTTCTCACTAGAGAATGATTGGATTATTGTGTATTCATTTTTCCATTATGATGATAAACAGGAATCTTTTTGTAATGGACCTCAGAGTAACAGGGTTTAATCAAAATCTTTGATTCAGACAACTAGGGTACTCATCATAGATCCAAGATATATCTTATAGTTTTCAGTATAAAGGCTTTTACCTCTTAGGTTAAATTTATTTCTTAAAAAATTATTATTTTTATGCTATTGAGATTGTTTTCTTCCTTATTTTTGGAGAGATTTTTAGTGCATGGAAACATAGCTGATATTTGTATGTAAATTTCCTATTTTGAGAATTAACTGAGTTAGATCCTCACTTCAGTTTTTTTATTGTTCTCTTCAGGGTTTTTATATATATGATTATGTCATCTGCATGTAGTAACTTTTTTTTTTTAATACAGAACCTCACTCTGTTGGCCCAGGCTAGAGTGAGAAACATGGTCTTTTCCTAGCTCACAGCAACCTCAAACTGCTGGGTTCAAATGATTTTCCTGCCTCAGCCTCGAGAATAACTGGGACTACACATGCCAGAAACAATGCCCAGCTAATTTTTTCTATTTTTACCTTAAACAGTTTTGTTCAGCCTAGCAGTCAGTGGAAATTTTACTTTTTCATTCTGAATTTGAATGTTTTCAATGTTCTTGCCTAATTTTACTGCTTAGGACTTGTAGTATGGGATAAAATAGAAGGATTAAGAGTAGGAACACTATAACCTTCATAGGTCTCTGTGCACTTAAAGATTCAAACACTTCTTCCAGTTTTTATAAATTGATGTTTTTCATGCAAAGATTTTTTTTTCTTATGTACTTGGTATAAATAAATATGTTTTGGATTTTCAGTGAATAATCGTTGTAGCAAGGTCACAAGGCTGCCCCTTGCTCTGCAGGGGAGTCTATCTTTGAACAATTATGAGGGGATATTGTAGTTCAAAATCTTTTCTGTTTTTTTCAGAATTTTGATCTCTAGGGTAGGCACTAGGGTAGGGTTCTGAAGTTGGGTCTACATACAGTGGGCCTTATGAGGATTGGAATGGTTCCATTGAGTAACTGAGATGTGTCCCTTCTATTCACTGTGTGGATTTATGCACAGGAAGGACTGGACATGGACTGTAGCTAAAAGAGTTATGACTGAGTCGCAGGACTTCCTTAGGGACCACAGCAAGAACGTGGTTTTAATTTCATCTTGTGTTTATTGATGAATCAGTGTTATCATTGTTGAAAATAACACTTGTCATATGAAGGTAATTTTTAGAAAGATTTACACCTCTATCTCTTTTAGTGATTTAAATATTATTTGTGGTGAAAACATGTAAATTCACCATCATAAATTTTTATTCTATCTCCATGGGTGCAGATAGGTGTGTCTCCTCCCACATCTCTGGATGAGCAGAACCACTCCCAGATTGTGGCTGAAAAGAGTTGGAGACTAAATGGAACCAAGTTAGATGAAACATTTTCTAGTCTGTCATCAGGACCCTGGGTCCTGAACTTTGCCACCTGTGTGAGACCCTTTCTTCTCAACCTGGCCCTCCTGGGTCCTGAGTTCCACTAGGGTTTTACAATCTTCTATTTACCTTCCAATATTTACATAAATGTATTCGTTCGGTGGATGGATGCCAAATTATTTTTGTTTTGTGGAAATATGCAAGTGGATCCTCCCAATACACTAAGTTGGGAAATTTCCTTTCACTATGTTTTAAATTTTCATTTCAAAATTTTCTCTAATTGTATTCAAAGGTTAGAATAACTAGAATTTTCATGTCACTTGAGGTGAATTAGATAAGAGGCACCTCTAATGAAATATTTATAAATTTCTGTTTACCTCAGGCAAGAGAAGAATCAGTAGAATTTTTATCTACTTTCCTTTACCTATATCTAAATAGTAATATAATTTATTCCCAAATGTTTATTTCATTTTATCTTTTTTGTTTCAGATTAACAGAAAAGCACATACAATTAGTCTACAACTTTTTGCATTTGTTAGTAAAAGTCAAAGTTGTATATGATTTCTTTTCCCATGAGGCATGCTGTATGCTTCTACATTGTATGTATTAGTTGGGGGCTTAGTCTGCCCCTTCCCACTCCTCTTTCCCTCCTCTTGAACAAAACTGTGTCTTTTCTTTCGTATGAACCTATAGTTGTTTATCTGCTAGTTTCAAATTTTTATGGAGCACATAAGTTGCTCTTTTTCCATTCTTGAGATACTTTAGTAAGGAGAATATTTTTCAATTCCATCCAGGTAAATATAAATGATGTAAAATCTCCAACTTTTTATGGCTGAATAGTATTTCATGGTGTATATATACCACAGTTTATGAATACAGTCATAGGTTGATGGGCACTTGGTTTGCTTCTACATCTTTGTGACCATGAACTGAACTACTAAAAACATTCAAATGCAAATGCCCTTATGGTAAAATGTTTTTTTCCCCTTCTTGGTAGATATCTAATAATAGGATTGTGGGACCAAATGGGAGGTCTACTTTTAGCTCTTTTAGCACTTTCCATACTTATTTCCAAAAAGGCTGCATTAGGTCAAAATTCCACCAACAGTGTAAAGTTTTCTTATTTCTCTGAACCCTTGCCAACATCTGAAGCTTTGGGATTTTGTGATGTGGGCTATTCTCACTGGGGTTAGGTGATATCTCAACAGTTTTAATTTTCTTTTCTCTGATGATTAGGAATAATCAGAAAAAAAATAATGAGCATTTTTTCATGAGTTTCTTGGCCATTCTTCTGTCTTCTTGGGAGAAGATTGTGTTCATTTCTCTTGCCTACTGCTTCCAAATGTATATTTTATATATCACTTACTCTTACCATCTGGTATAAAGTGACATTTTTACCTTTATTTTATTTATTTATTTATGTGTTTAAAAACCCACTGTACCATTCATTGTTTTGGAATTTATTAATTGTGAAATGGTTTTATTATATGAAGTCTTGTTTTAGAGAATTGTTTAGTTTTTTAAGTCATAAACATATAGATCATGTATACATTAATGCATTTATGGGGTACAATGTGCTGATCTAAATACAATTTGGGATGCT
Organism: Galagoides demidoff; assembly: GCA_963574575.1. Classification (NCBI taxonomy): domain Eukaryota; kingdom Metazoa; phylum Chordata; class Mammalia; order Primates; family Galagidae; genus Galagoides; species Galagoides demidoff. The sequence continues at coordinate 36,109 of CAUYQV010121051.1, forward strand.
TATATCAAACTAGTTAATACAGCCTTCACCTCTCTTTTATGTTTACATGGACAGAGCTGAACATATTCTACTTAGTAAAGTATCTCAAGAATGGAAGGAAATTCCCAGATGACAAAAAATCGCATTACAACAAAGATATTTGTATCAGAATGTTATTGCAGCCCAATTCATAATTGCCAAGTCATGGAAGAAGCCCAAGTGCCCATCGATCCACGAATGGATCAACAAACTGTGGTAAATGTACACCATGGAATACTACGCAGCCATTAAGAAGGATGGAGACTTTACGTCCTTCATGTTCACATGGATGGAGCTGGAGAATGTTCTTCTGAGCAAAGTATCGCAAGAATGGAGGAACAAGTATCCAATGTACACACCTTTATTATGAAACTAATTTATACCTTTTATATGAAATCTATAACCAAATAGCCTAAGAATGTGGGGAGGGGGGGAATGAGTGGAGGGAGGGGTATTGGAGGGACCATTTTTGAGGTCTGTCTTACAGGGGTACAAGTGAAACTCTCCAACAGTAGAATCAGAATGTTTTAAAACAATAACTGAGAAAATGACATGAAGGCTGTGTTGATCAGTTTGATGGACGTATTTCGGATTGCATGTGAAAACCCCACACTGTACCCCAGAAGTG
>CAUYQV010121054.1:0-19538 GCA_963574575.1 Galagoides demidoff
TGTGGTCCCAGCTACTTGGGAGGCAGAGGCAGGAGACTCGCTTGAGCCCAGGAGTTGGAGGTTGCTATGAGCTGTGATGCCATGGCACTCTACCCAGGGGGATAGCTTGAGGCTCCATCTCAAAAAAAAAAAAAAAAGGAAAATGGGGCAAAATTTTATTTATAAAACATTCATCATAAAATATTACAAAGAGGTGGCCAACATGTAGAGAATATTTTTTAAATGTTTTATAAAGTAAGGCCAGGCACAATAGCCCATGCCTATAATCTTCACACTCTGAGAAGTCAAGTCCGGTGGACTGCTTGAGCTCACAGTTCGAGACCAGCCTGAGCCAAAGCAAGACTTCATCTCTAAAAATAGCCAGGTGTGGTGGCGGTGCCAACTAGCCAGGAGGCTGAGGCAAAAGAACTGCTTGACCCCAAGAGGTTGAGGTTGCTGTGAGCTGTGATGCCACAGCACTCCACTAAAGGCAACAAAGTGAGACTCTGTCTCAAAAAAATAAATAAATATTTTGTAAAGTTCTGTAACATACCTTTATTTATAAAATTATTATAATTATTATTACATTATTATTTATAAAAATTCATGACAAAATTTTACTAAAATTTATAAAATATTCTCTACATTTTGGCCACCTCTTTGTAATATTTTATAATATGTATTTTATAAATAAAGGTACATTTAGCTACAATTTCCCAGTTTCCCTATGTATGGTGACTGACCTTGGGGGTGACTTTTGTGACACCATGTAGTAGTTGTACAAATATAACAATTATCTTAGGTGCCATAGGTGGAAGATGAGAAGCAAAGGGGGAATCATTAAAGATAACTGAGCAGTGGAGCTATAGAATGTTGGCAATATTTCCAGGAAGACTATTGTTATGGTTTAAATGTTCATGTCCTCCTAAAATTCCAAAATCCATATGTTGAAACTCTAACTCCCAAGGTCGCAGTATTAAGAGGTAGGGGCCTTTGGGGAGGCAATTAGATCATAGGGTGGGCCCCTCATGAATAGGATTAGTGCCCTTATAAATAGGCCACAGGAAAGTCATTTGCCCCTTCTACCACATGACACAGTAGAGGGTACCAGATGAGAAAGTAGGTCTTCACCATACATCATATCTGCCAACACCTTGATCTTGGTCTTCCGAGCCTCCAGAACTGAGAGAAATAAATTTCCATTATTTAGGCTCGGCGCCTGTGGCTCAATCAGCTAAGGCACCAGCCGCATACACCTAAGGTGGCAGGTTCGAATCCCCAGCCCGGGCCTGCCAAACAACAATGATGGCTACAACCAAAAAAAAAAAAAAATTGGCCGGGCATTGTGGCGGGCGCCTGTGGTCCCAGCTACTTGGGAGGCGGAGGCAGGAGACTCGCTTGAGCCCAGGAATTGGAGGTTGCTATGAGCTGTGATGCCATGGCACTCTACCCAGGGGCATAGCTTGAGGCTCTGTCTCAAAAAAAAAAAAGTTCCATTATTTATAAGCTACCCCGTTCATGGTATTTTGTTATAACCACCTAAACAGACTAAGACAACTATTAACCTGGTGGTACAGCAAAAGGTAGATCCTAGTCTCAAAGCTAAAATCATTAGCGCAAAGAATTCCAAGGTATATACTATAGACATTTGCTAATTTTTTCCTCCCCAGATTTATTTCTTCTCCCCTGCCCTCTCCTCCAATCCTGCCTTATGCTGAAAAATATACTGAAAATTTTCACAAAATGGTCTAGGTAGAATTGACTATACTCCCAGCCCCATGGGTGAGCCCTGAGTGGCTTAAACCAATCAGCATTTTTCTTCCTCAGGCTCCATAGAGATTGGTTCAGGACTGGGCACCTAATCCAATTTTTTTTTTTTTAAGTAAGAACTCTATGAAAAAAATTCTTCTATTTCTCTCCTAAATTGACCCAGTAAGCATATACTTGTAATTACTGCTGGCAGCCATCTTTGGACCATGAGCAGAGAGCCTGAATAAGAACAGAAGGGGTAGAAAGGAGAAATAGTGAAAGAGAAATGAAGTCCAGATCCCTACATTTAAGTCATAGATCGAGGCTCACATGAATTGTCATTGTTGGAATCGCTGGTTACTGCTTAGATTCCTGTTTCTGCATAAGCTAGTTTGCGTCTTGTCTTCTATTTGCAGCAGAAAGACTGCTGATGCACAAGTTAAAGTCACCCTCAGAATAAGAGAGAAGAAAGTGGGCCTTTGTGGGAACCTAGCACTCTGGGGAGTGGGAAGAGGTGTCTAGGAGGCTACACTGAAGCCACCAGCCATCAAGAGACAAGGGTGGCAAAGGAAGGGCTGGCTCTGAGCTTCAACATGAAAGAAGTGCTCACCAGAATGGTTTCTGCAGTGCCCCCTACTTTGGTCAACACTGCTGCCTTTTCCTTAGGGATGATAGAGGCCCCTAACTCAGCCCCAGGGAAATGATGCAACTAGTCCCTAGTGGTAGTAGGATCAGCAATGAGAAAGTCAGGAAAAGGGAAAGGGTTGCTTCAGCAATTACCAGGGATAAAAAGAAGGGACTAAAAAATGGAAGGGAGATTGTGAGTTTTCTTAAATTGTGGGAGAAAAAAAGGACATGTACAGAAACCTAGGGAACAAGAGGGCAGCATAACATACTTGCTAAGCATGTTAAGAAAGCTGCTAAGAATAAACTAAGAGTTTGCTCCCCGGAACCAGATACCAGCTCCAAAACCACAAAAGTAAATGCATTACTTACTAGCTGTCTCAGTTCGCCGAAGCTTCCCTTTCTTATCTATAAATGAGAGTGAAAGTGCCACCTTTGTAGAACAACTCAGGCCCCCCAAATATAACACAGGGACACCCCTAGAAAAGAGTACCTGGAAGGAGTGAGCCTTCCTTATTTGTGACTATAAGAATAAGATAGATGAGCACAGGAGGACAGGACAGCATGAAATTAAATCACTGTTTTATCCTGACCCTCCTCATTGGCAAATAGTGAGTATTCACTTTGTACAGAAGGAGCGCTAAGGAAATTAAAAGAAAGGATCATATTTCCTCTAGAAAAAAATATGACTTTTGAGAAATGCCAATAACATGTACTTAATTTGCACTGTGTCGTACTACTCTCCGACAGAGTCACTTAGTATTACAAATTTGGGCGGAATTGTGCTGACAATACTAGCAAACGTTCAACCTGGGGGAAAGGGAATCATTGACAGGACAAAATATTAAATCAGAATAAAGCCGGAGCCGGATTTCACGTGGTGATTGATGTGTGGCAGTACTTCTCGAGAAATCAGGGCTTACCAGGCTGGGCCGGGGCGACTAGACCAGAGCGTCCTACCCTCACCCACCCAGCAACGGCTAGGATGAGCTGGACGTGACCGTCGCTGGTGCTTTCATTCAACCTGGAAGCCTTTGCCACAGGAGGCCGCCGGGCAGCAAAGCTGGGGTTGGGCGGGGAACAAATCTGAGAAACAAAGAGAGACTAGGCGGAAAGCCCTTGGGATCAGGAAGGCGAGATGGGATTCTACTTCGGCAGTGGCACCTGGTACCCGCTATGAATAAGTAATAGGACTGACTCACTTTATCGATAACAATAAGCGATTTCCCTAAGCCACTCTACCAGTGGTAACAACAAATAACAATAGCTCCACGCCGGCATTAGCTCCTCTAATCATCTCAACATCCGCTAAGTGCGTCTTATCGTCACCATTTAAGGAAACCGCGGCTCTGAGAGGTAAAGACTTCGATCACAACGCAAGGGAGTCCAGACTTGACACCAGACCTCAGCGCTTGGGCGGAGAGGTGCCCAAGACTCCCCGGCGAGCTGCAGAGCCGCCTGGCCAGCTGGTGGAGGACCGCGGGGGCGGGCCGGGAGCGCAGGTGGCAGAGCCCCGCGAGGGGGCGGGCTCAGCCGTACAGTCCCGCCCGGAACCCGCGGCAGCCACACACCAGTGCACCTGCCGGAGAGCCCGCGGCGGTGCTAGCCTTGAGGCGCTCCGCTGACTCACAGCTTTGCTACGAACCCAGCGTCCCGCAGCCGTGCGCCCCGGCGCAGCCCGCCAGCCGTCCGCCCGGAGCCCGCCCCGCCGCCGCGCTGCACGCCCGAAGCGCGCCCTCTGCCCTCGCTGGGACAGAGGGACCCGCCACCGTCATGCTGCCCGTCATCTACACTGTCCTGACGGGGGTGCTGCTCCTGCCGCTCCTGGTGAACCTCTGCTGCCCCTACTTCTTCCAGGACATAAGCTACTTCCTGAAGGTGGCCAGCGTGGCCCGGCGGGTGCGCAGCAACGGTCGGCGGCGTCCGGTGCTCACCATCGTGGGGGCCTTTCTAGAGAAAGCGCGCCAGACTCCGCACAAGCCTTTCCTGCTCTTCGGCGATGAGACGCTCACCTACGCTCAGGCGGACCGACGTAGCAACCAGGTGGCCCGGGCGCTGCACGACCACCTCGGCCTGCGCCAGGGAGACTGCGTGGCGATCTTTATGGGTAATGAGCCGGCCTACGTGTGGCTGTGGCTGGGGCTGGCCAAGCTGGGCTGTGCCATGGCGTGCCTCAATTACAACATCCGCGCAAAGTCCCTGTTGCACTGCTTCCAGTGCTCTGGAGCGAAGGTGCTGCTGGCCTCTCCAGGTGAGCCCCCCAGACTGGGTCACCCTGGCACTGGGGCTGCTTCTCCCATTGACAACCAGCCATAGCCTGGGGGCAGGGGTCGGCTGCGAACCGGAGGTGTAGCGGGAGGAGTTGGCAACGTTTCCTTGACACGCTAAGTTTTGATCGTTTAGAACTACATGCTGTGGAAATTGATTATGTGCCAGGTTCTGTGTTAAGCAATATATGCACAGCGGTGCTTGTAATCCTCACAACTGGTAGAGTTTATTTTCCAACTTGTATAAATTAGACCACAGAGGCCTGGAGAGGTGCAGCTTCATGCCCAGTTCTCAGAGCTGCTGGATAACCAGAGTTCTCTACCTCTAAAATCCAAGATTTTAACTGAGGCTTAAAATATTTGCGTTAGAATGCAGAGGGCCTTGAGTGTAAACTCTAATGGATCCAGCGGGACTGTTCTCCCCTCTGCTGTTCGATTGGCCCAGTGATCATGGAAAGGTCACGTCCCCTCTCTGTCCCTGGGTTTGTTCCTCTGTAAGGTGGCAGTCCTCGATGTTGCTTCCAGCTCTCAAGTGCTATTAGTTTCTCTGGTTTCTCACTGCAGAGAGGTGACCCCACCTGATCCCCAGAGAGAAAACCTTGGGGACCTGCTGCAGAGCCCGTGTGTGCCCCCATGGCATCCATATCACACTGACCCTTTCAGTACTATTCATGCATCTGCTCTACCCCTTCATTTCATAGCTGGGGAAACTGAGACAAGCTAAACTGGCTGCTTAGTGTTACAGAAAGATGAAATATCCGTTCATTTGTGAGAAACCAAGCAGTTTACACGCCTGTTTAAATAAAATAAATGTCAAAAAAAAGTAGGCTTTGTATGAAAGTTTAAAAGCAGATCTTAAGACAAGTTTAAAGGCAGCTAAGTTCTTTGGAGATGATCTTTTAAAGAAAATTTTTAACAATTTCTAGTTGCCTGGGGAAATAGACAACTCCATCACTTAGTAACTGGGAGACTCTCTTAAACCTATTACCTTACCAGCTTACTTAGACAGAAATTATTAACGTGGCGATCTTTGTACCACGTCGGGAAGCATTTAAATTCTGTTTACCTCTTTAGTATCCCAAACCTCCTGGAAAAGAGGTCACAAGGCTTGGAGTTTTATTCACAAAGCAGCTCAGAATTAAATGACTGTAATAGAGTTTGACTTTGTAATAAAATCAGGCAACAATCCTCTGCTATAGGGCACTGTGTTTATGTGGATAGTATAATGAAATTCCTACATTCAAATCAAACTCAAACTAGACTTTCCAGTGGACCTGTGTTACTCTCCAGACAGTGAACTGACCTCTGAGACCTCTGAATGGACAACATTCCGTTTTTCCAAATCACAGATACCTTTGTACACGAAGCAGAATTACACTCTGTTCTACGCAGAGTCCAAAGTTGCATGTGTACTGAATATACCCATGTGAAATGTGTGGAATCAACTGACTCATGGAATTCTTTAGGGTTGGAAACTTTAACGAATGTGTTATACTTTAAAAAAAAAATAGTTTAGAAAACATCCTTTAATGAGCCCCATCCCCCGTAGCACTGATTCAGTAGGACTGGTGGGGCCTGAGAATGTGTATTTTTGTAACAAGTCCCGCCCCAACTGCAGATGATTTTTGAACCATTTTTGAACCAAATGGTCTGAGGATTAGCCTTTGGGAATCAATCACTATAGTGTCCACTTGTTTTATGGGTGAATTAACAAAGGCCCAGAGGGGTAATATGAATTAATTGCCCAGGGTCTTACGACAGGTAGTTAACAGAAAAGTAGAGATAACCCCGGATTTTTTTCTCACTATGGGGCACTTTTTATTCTGTCACCCTTTATGAACATGGTACATAAGGGTGAGTTTGATTCTGTACTTTAAATTTCAGTTGCAGTGTTTGTGGGCTAGCAAGCACTGCTGAGCTCCAACTGTCTGTCAAATTCTAGAGTGTATGTAAATGGCCAGCACAGTGGCTTTTATCATGAGGATTGATCCAGTTGTCATGATTTGGGGGGACTCTTTGTAAAGCTTGCCAGGGCTTAGTCCTATCACAAACTTTTCCAAGTATTCCTTCTGAATTTATTATACTTACAGAAAGTTGAGACTCACAACCATATCCCTGAGTCAAACAAAAGTGCTGTCTCCCAGAACGTATGGCTTGTTGGACATTTTCCATGGCTGGGTGCAAGTAATCACATGGAAAAATTGTCTACAACCATATGAACTTGTATCAGTGTTATAGTTGATTGAAGCTGTCTGGCTGGGCCAGTAGTTTTTCACACAACTTCCCAAACACAGAATATGGGTAAAGCAGGAAAGCATGTTTAGTTTCACACAACACAGGAAATATTTCATAAAAAACATCCAAAGACACCATAAATAGTACATTTACTCTGTTTCCATTTATACTCGCATTAAGATCATTCATTGTTAAACTAGCTCTTCTACTAGAAAGATAACCCAGATCTCTGAGGGCCCCTTCATTAGCGTACTGGTCAGGTCTACACTCTCTGGCTCAACATAATCATGCCCAGTTCCCACAGTGTAGGTAATACTCTTGTATGTGGCTTTAGTAACAGTTGAAGATACTCTCTATTACAAGCCTGAGACCCAGAGAATATCTAGATAAAGGGTAAAATGTTCCAAATTACCTTTGACCTGGTTTTGCAAGGGTACGAAAGAATGAAATTGGACCTTCTTTAAACAGCATGATAAAGGAAAATGCTTTCAATATCTTTCAAAGATATTGCACCATTGAAAAACTCTAAAACAGGAAAACTTCACTATAAAACCAGCACTGGGACCAAGGATAACTCTTGCCATACAAACTTTTGAGCTTAGGAGTCCATCAAGGTACAAGCTAGTTGCCACAATGTGATGGGGGAATAGGAAGATGAATTAGTTCAAGGACTTTACAGTCCAGTAAAAGAATTAAACTACATACACAAATGATTATGAAGCCCAACAGAATGTGCTAAGTATGCTTGGAGAGCTAGAAATTGCTGTGGGAAAGTGGGAAGAGGGCAAAAGAAACATAACTGGGGGCACTGACAATTGAACTGGTCAAGTACAGTTGTGGGGGGCATTCCAGGTAAAAGGAGCACCAAAGGCAGTTTTGCTCGGGTCCACATGATGCTTCATCGAAGAGTTTACTGTAATAGCAGGTGAAATGTATATAATGGTCATTTTTTAATAGCCGTTTCCTGGAGGGACTCTCACATAGAGAAAATAGAGACTCAGAGAATCCAAAGAAAAGCCAGCAGCAATGAATGGCCTCACTTCTACAGAAGAAGATAATTTTCTAATGCCAACCTTAGTCCAGAAACAAGGATAGGGATGACCTAGTATCTACTCTTCTTACCTCTCTGGGATACCCAAGGAATAATTTAGATGAGTTGTTTCAATGCACTTTATTTAGAATTCTTTCATATATATTCAAATAATGCCATAGTAATACCTAGCAGATAGCAGGCACTCAATAAATGTTCGTTGAATTAATGAGTTTCACCATTCTGGTTGGTTGTAACAGGCTTTCTTCCCTAACGCATAAGAACCATTGGCTTGGGCATGAAGGCATGAAAAATAATGTAGCAAAATCAAATACAGCCTGATGTGAGAATATCCATTTAAGCTTAATCTCCCCCAAGCCCAGCATTACCCTGTCACAGATTTGCTTACCTTCCAGAATTCCTCCTATCTGTCACAGTGTCCAGCACCCTGGCTGTGGACCATACGAGAGATGTGCTCTCCTTGGGTCTCAATGTAGACAGGGAGGCGGTGATGAGCCCAGAATGGGCTGGAAGGGATTAGTGTATAGGACGGTGGAAAACTTTCTCCAAAGACAGAAACTCAGACGCCAAATGAGTAATATATTCAAGGGCTTGGGTTCCCAGCCTGGTAACCCAAGGTATGAATAGAGAACTAGTTGAAAGACATTTTCTAGTTTTTTTTTTCTTTCCCTACTTATCACTAAAAGTTAGAGGAGAAGTGGTTATACATTTCCATTCAAGACCAAACTGACACTTTGCTAATGAAGGTGGGAATGGAGTTCATTTTCTTTGGAAATAAGAAGGGAATGAAGAGGTGAAAACAGAATAAATCCTGAATCAGCTGTTAACGTAATTGAATCTGACAAAGTAGAGAATTCAGATTATTCAGCATAGAGAGTATAAGTGGCTTGTTTTTGAAAAGGACCGCCCCACAGCCTCTAAGAACTAGGGGAATAAAATAGTTGGTAGACAGGTGACGTACGTGGTTGCTTATGGACAATTACATAAGGCCTGGCGTGACCTGGTAACCTCGTGATAAGGATTAACCTTTGATTGAGGGCTATTTAGAAAGCAAGAGTTCACGTAAGCAGAACTTTAACTGAAAGAAATGAAAGGAAAAATAATATCAAGTAAATTATTACTTAATTACATAAGTGTAAGATGAAGATGTGTTTCCCTGTTAAATTTTTACTTATTCCTGGTGGAACTTAACTTTTATTAAACATCTCTCTGGACCGGGCGCAGTGGCTCACGCCTGTAATGCCAGCACTCTAGGAGGCTAAGGGGAGTGGATTGCCTGAGCTCATGGGTTTGAGACCAGCTTGGTTGTGGTGGGTGCCTGTAGTCTCACCTACTCAGGAGGCAAGGGCTAATACTGGGAAGTAGGAATCCCAGAAGCCCAGTATCATTCTTTTCATTTTGTTTATGACCTTTTATACATTGGCTTACTGAGCCTCGGTTCTCAGAGTGAGACCCCAACTCTATAAATAGCCGGGCACTGTGGCAGGCGCCTGTAGTCCCAGCTACTTGGGAGGCTGAGGCAAAAGAATTGCTTAAGCCCAGGAGTTTGAGGTTGCTGTGAGCTGTGACACTACAGCACTCTACTGAGGGTGGCAAAGTAAGACTCTGTCTCAGAAATAAATAAACACCTCTCTGACTTCAGGGTGATATGTTTTGTATGGGAAGAAGAACATGTGTATGTCTCTTTTATACATCAAATTGCTGCACTGTCATTCAGACTGCCAGTGACAGATGTAAAATCACAGTAACACACAGCATTTCAGGAACTATTTTCAGACTGTCTCCAGGGCCTGTGTTAGCACCAGTTTGTGTTTCAGTTGCTTTTCTGAATGAAAAAAAAGAGACAAGCCTTCAGTCCTGACGTGTTCATGAAGCAACAACTTCACATTCATCCTGAAACTGTCACCAGAGCACATTTCCTTTGACTGCCTCCCTTGCAGATCTGACCTTATGGTAAACACCTGTGGGGTGTTTTGTTTAACTAACTTAGTCAGTTACCCTTTGAATGAGCAATATAGTAAAGTGAATGTTTTTCTTCTTAGAAAGCGTAGGTTTCGTCAGTAGCACCTCAATACCTTGGTGGTGAAGGCTGGTACAGCACCCACCCTGCTCCCTGCTTTCCAGGAATGGGCCTATTCACTCAGAAATTTCTCTTCAGAAATTTTCAAAAAAAAGGGGGAGTGACTTAGTTTGCTACCTTGATTTTTTTTTAATGTTCTTTGAACAAGACAAACTTTTAAGGAGATGCAGGGTGAGAGGAGTTAATGTAATCACTCAATTTTCTGTCACCCAAGTGTGTCCTGCTTTCTCTGAGGGTTTATTTCACTCCTCGGTTTAGAACTAGATTAATGGGGAACCGATAGATCTACTCTGCACCCTTTAGGTAACTTTCTGTGACTACAACTTCTCCTAACCAAGCTTTGATTTATTTATTATTTATTTTTTTGAGACAGAGTCTCACTCTATCCCCCTGGCTAGGTGCTCTGGCGTCATAGCTCACAGCAACCTCAAATTCTTGGGCTCAAGGGCTCCTCCTGCCCTTGCCTCCTGTGTAGCTGAGACTACAGATGCCCACCACAATGACCAGCTTTAGTTTTTCTGTTTCTGATAGAGACAGAGTCTTGCTCTTGCTCAGTCTAATCTTTAAGTCCTGAGTGCAAGCAATCCACCCGCCTCTGCCCCCCGGAGTCCTAGGATGATAGGCATGAGCCACTGCGGCCGGCCATAACCAAGGTTTTAATAAAGCTTTAGGTTGTGTTCCTTATCAAGAAAATGAACAAAAGATTATCATTCATAAATGAACAAAGATTTATCATTCTTTAAAAGCATATCCACATGCTTTAAAAAGCCCTGAACAGAAGGCCAACAGACAGCCTCTCAAAAAATAAGGCACTTTACCAAACCCTAACCTGATTGGCTAGTACTGGGAGGTAGAAATCCCAGAAGCCCAGTATCATTCTTTTCATTTTGTTTATGACCTTTCATACATTGGCTTAATGAGCCTCGCGTCTCATTTGTAGAAACTGGTTTTCTGGTGGTGTGGTGAAAATTATGCGAAACGATTTATGTAAAGCTACTGTATAAACTGTTCTATGAAAATTTCATATCTTTGTTATTATTAAGAAGAGGGGTGGGAGGAGGCTGTGATGCGCTGCCCAGATCCCTCTTTAGGATGGAGGGCCTTATCCTCCTCCTGAGAGTTCTCAGCTGAAACCCTTTCCAGGACTTATCCTTGATGGAAGAAAGCTGTTTGCCCAAGGTCAAGCACCACCACCATAGCCTGAGTCCATTGACTGGTTGATGGGTGTGTGTAAAGGCACAGCTCACCTCCTTTAATTTAGATCAGCCCTGAGTCCTGGGTCATCCCAGGTCCAGAGTCACCCTACTGTCAGAAGATCAGTTAAGGGAGACCCCTGTTGTGACAGCATCACAGTTCAACATCTCCCTCTCCCAAGCTACTTCCCTTGCAGCCTCTCAGGTCCTATTCCCAAGAGCACTGAACACACATCTCAGAGGCTCAGAAAACCCAACCTTCATTTCACAAAAAGGATTATTAGAGTTCGTGTGTGTCCTGGTTGATTGGCAAATCAGATGAGCGGGCTTTTTTTTTTTTAATTGAGACAGAGTCTCACTTTGTGCCCCTTTGTGGCATCATAGCTCACAGCAACCACAAACTCCTGGGCTTGAGCAATTCTCTTGCCTCAGCCTCCCAAGTAGCTGGGACTACAGGTGCCCGCCACAACTTCCAGCTGTGTTGTTGTTGTTGTTGTTTATCAGGCCTGGGCCAGGTTCAAACCCAGTGGCCCTGGAGCATGTGGCCGGTGCTCTAACCACTGAACTATGGGTGCCCCAGATGAGCAAGCTTTACAATAAGAATTACAAAAGGAAAAAAACTATAAAACTATAAAAAACTATATGAAGGAGAAAACATGTAGACCCAATCATACCTATAAAAAGACTCAAAAATGGCCAGTGCGATGGGCTCACACCTGTAATCCCAGCACTTGGGAGGCTGAGGTGGGTAGATTGCCTGAGGTCACAGGTTCAAAACAAGTCTGAGCCAGAGTGAGACCTCGCCTCTAAAAATAGCTGGGTGTTGTGGCGGGTGCCTGTAGTCCCAGTTAGTTGGGAGGCTAAGGCAAAAGTTAGAGGTTGCTCTGAGCTATGATGCCACAACACTCTACCCAGGACGACAAAGTAAAACACTGTCTAAAAAAAAAAAAAAAAAGACTGAAGAAAAGAAAGATATTAAATATCAACTAGACAGTTGACAAGCCGCATTTACATCCAGAATTTCCTTTCAAATTTCAGTTTTTATATCAACTTCTTTAACTTAAGGAATGAAAGGCTGCCATAGTGTGTCTTAACGTGGTTGGCAACCGCTAGAACCTATAGTCTGCCTAAATAACAAATTCTACACCAACCGACTAGAAGATAAGGGGGGGAATCATGTTGGGAGGGGCCCTTCTGATGAGAGGACTTCTGTAAAAGGTCATGGATCACAAACTAAATGCCTGCAGAAGGCCAACTGGGAACACGAATGAAATAATCGCCCTGCAAAGTTGCTTGAACTATAATCAAGCGTGATGCCTGCTTAATTACATTTCCTTTTATTTTTATTGTTACTATTATTAATTTTCGATGCATAACAAATACTTGAGTACATTTTTCTTTAAAAAAATTGCAGAAAACTGTAAAGTCCCTTCTGACCTACCATATTGCTTTTATTTTATTTAATTTTTTTTATTGAGACAGAGTCGTGGAGTCATAGCTCACAGCAACCTCTAACTTTTGGGCTCAAGCAGTTCTCTTGCCTCAGCCTCCTGAGTAGCTGGGACTCCAGGCACCCACCACAACGTCTGGCTATTTTGTTGTTGTTTATTTGTTTAGCCAGCCCAGGCTGGGTTCAAGCCCACCCACCCCCACCCCCCAATAGCATGTGGCCAGCACCCTAATCACTGAGCTACAGGCGCCCCCCCCCCCATATTGCTTGTATTAAGACTGTTACCTATATGTTACTTCCGGTTAAAAAAAAAAAAAGACTGTACCAAGTCCTGTCTATTCTGTGCCCAAGTATCCCTTAAGTACATCCATTTCTCTCCACCCACTGCTGCTATCATAATGGAGACAAGCTACATCTACCAGTTGGTTTCCCCAGCACTGGCCTCGCCCGCTCCCATACACCTGTCTGATGTGAGCCAGGCCCCCAGAGACCTGGTCTCTACCTATTCTCCCAATCTCATTCCCCTCCCACTCCACCTTCTGGTCAGCTTTCGTGTGGTCAGGGGGTTTACAGGACTGATTCTTGCTGCCAGACCCAGGCTCACTCAGGGTCGGTTGATCTTCATTTTGCCAAGTCCTGCTCATCTTTCCCATCCCAGTTGAGTCCTTCCTCTGGGTAGGTTGTCCTTGGGCACTCCCCCACCCTTGTGTTCCCCAAGCATCTTCTCTTTCCCCTATTACAGTGATTTTCAGCCTGTGTGCCATGGCACATCTGGTGTGCCATCACCGGATCTTAGGTGTGCTGTGAAAATTTTTAAAGATCATTAATTAAATTATTTTCAAAAGAAATTTAAAGCACAGTAAGTAAATTTTTTAACTCTTTTTTTTTAATCAACATAATTGAAGTGTGCTGCAAAAGTTTAGCTATAGGTTCAAATGTGCCGTGAGATAAAAAATGTTGAAAAACATTGCCCTATTGTGACACTTTCATCACCTTATTTTAAAGTGCTTTTTTGTTGTTCTTTCCTTCACTGTTAAACGTAGGCTCTAAGAACACAGGGACAGTGTCTAATTTGTTCACCATTGTACCCAGTGCTTAGAACCTCACCTGGCACATAGGGAGCACTCTTTAAATAGAGGTTGGATTAATGTTGGGAGGGAAGAAAAATGAGGAGTCCAGGTAGCTTTTTTTTTTTTGGAGGCAGAGTCACACTCTGTTGCCCGGGCAGAGTACCAGTGTCATCATAGCTCACAGCAACTTCAAACTCTTGGGCTTGAATGATCCTCTTCCCTCAGCTTCCTGAAGAGCTGGGACTAAAGTCACCTGTGACCATGTCTGACTAGTTTTTCCATTTTTAGTGGAGACGGGGTCTTGCTCTTACTCAGGCTGGTCTCAAACTCATGAACTCAAGCAATCCACCTGCCTCAGCCTCCCAGACTTCTAGGATTATAGGCGTAAGCCACTGCCCAGCTGAGTCCAGGTAGTTTTTTTGTTTGTTTTGAGACAGAGTCTCAACTGTTGGAAGTGGGGATTAAAATTAATATGCCAAGTCTCTTTTATCTCCTTCATGAGAGGGACCTACTTCCAACTCTCTTTGGAAGTGCTCTAACCTTTCTCTTTGTTCTTCCTAAATAAAATTTCTTCTCTGTGTTACACTGAAAAAAAAAAAAAACAATAGACCAAGAAAGAACAGGAAATGCACATTTTTGGGTGATAGAAGGTGATTGTCAAAACAGCTAAAAAACTGAAAGTGATTGCCTCTAGGCAGTAGCTTTACATGTGAGGAGAGCTGTGATAAGGGCTTGTTGAATTTTATTATAAACCCTTTTGTACTATTTGATTTCTTTTTACCAGGTGCATGAGTCTTTGGGTTTAAATGTTTTAAAATTTTCGATGCATCTACTCCAGTGATATTTCTTAACTTGATGGAGATATCACACCCAAACGTCTGAAAACAAAGCATTTGAGATGAATTAGATATAGCCTCCCCAAGGTAATTCCCTGGAATACTGAGTCCTCTTCCTAATAAGAATGAGTATATTCACTTTAGTTATCACGAGACAAGTAAACTTAAAAGCCGTCTCACTTTACAGCTTAAGGGCACAAAAATTCAGGTAGCAAACATGAAATGTGATTTGCATATTACATAAGTGGCTTTAACATTTTTGACCTCAACCCAGTAAGAAATCCATTTGTGTGTGACCCAGTACCCACACACCCCCATCACTGAAACAAAACTTTTGAAAAACAATGTTTACCTCTTCCTGTGTGTGATGTGCTCTAAAATTTGTTTCATTTGCATTTAATTTTTTAAAATATTGCTTACTTTAAATGATTTTAACAATCTACTACTATATTGTGACCCACAGATGAAAAAACACTGTTCTAAATTAATCAGACCAGAGAATATACTTAGGAAACTTAACTTGTTTCTCAGATCAGCTAACACTTGCTAGAATACTACTTATTGTTGAAGTTTTAAAAAAAGTTTATTAGCGGGTGGCACCTGTGGCTTAAAGGAGTAGGGCACCGACCCCATATGCTGGAGGTGGCAGGTTCAAACCCAGCCCCAGCCAAAAACTGCAAAAAAAAAAGTTTATTGGCTCACACCCATAGCACAGTGGTTAAGACATCAACCACATACACCAAGGCTGGCAGATTCAAACCCAGCTCCGGCCAGCTAAACAACAATGACAACTGCAACAAAAAAATAGGCAGACATTGTGGAGGGTGCCTGTATCTCAGCCACTTGGGAGGCTGAGGCAAAAGAGTTGCTTAAGCCCAAGAGTTGGAGGTTGCTGTCAGCTGTAATGCCACAGCACTCTAGGGCAATATAGTGAGACACTGCCTAAAAAAAAAAAAAAAAAAAAAATTTGTTATGTAAAGCTGGCTTCTATCATCTTTGTTAATTAACATGACTCCCTTCTTTTCATTTCTCTTTTCCTTCCTTAGCATTTTTTCTCTCTTTTTTTTCATCACTGGTCCTGTGGGAATATAAGCAATATCTAAATTCATTTCTGGAGAACTTTTAGATACATATATCAGTTATACATGTATATTTCTTGGGTTTTCCCTTGCGTCCATTGGTTTGTACTTGCCGTAAGAAATACAGATTTCACCCAGCCGTCTGCTTGCTTGTGAAGCTGTGAAAACCCAACTATCCCTCAAGTATTGGAATCTTGTGATTTCCTTTTCAAATGTAGCAAATTGTATTTGCATAATGATAGGTATCACCTGTGCGCCTACATATTTTAACAAAAAAAAAAAAAAAAGCTAAAACAAAATTTCAATAAATCTTACTGAAACACTAATACCATGTAGAGCTTTAATGGACTAATTTAGTTGGATTTTTTCTCTTATTAAGAACTACAAGCAGCTGTTGAAGAGGTATTGCCGACCCTGAAAAAAGATGATGTGTCCGTCTATTACGTGAGCAGAACTTCTAACACAGACGGGATCGACTCTTTCCTGGACAAAGTGGATGAAGTGTCAGCTGAACCTGTCCCAGAGTCCTGGAGGTCCGAAGTCACTTTTTCCACTCCTGCCCTATACATTTATACCTCTGGAACCACAGGTAAAAATAAAGAGAGGATGCTCAAAGAAACGGACCTATGCCAAAGGAGTGATTTTGGCATCGTTTTTTAAATCTTCTCTTTCTTTGGCAAAACTTATCAGGTAACTGGCAAAACTTATCAGGTAACTAATGCCTCAGAGGATTTAGCTCTTTGCCTGTGGGAACTGATCTTATTTCATAGCATATGATCCCATTTGGATTTCTCAAAGCTATTCGTATTGTCCCCCAGTTGGTATAGAACAGGTAAAGAAGTTAACCAAAAACTACAAAAACAGTTATGACAGATGAGAATTGACACCAAATGGGTTGCTGGAATTTTTTTAATGATTGTTATATTTTGATTCTATTACACACAGAGTCCATACATAATGTATAATGAATTATAAATAGAATACTAGAGAAGGCCAGTGGACAATAAGGGACTATGTTTATATAAATGTTTCCCTTACTGTCTTCCTATGCAACACTGGCTTGGAGCTGTTTGGTGCTATGAAGGTAGGATGGTAGGATGCACCCAGCATAAGGCCTGCAATACTGTATTTCATCAGATTCTAGGATCCCTTCAACTGTAAGCCGCACCATCATGTTATATTATGAGCCTCTGAAAAGAACACTGCCAGCTGAGAGCATTATTGGAACACTCTTAAATGGAATGAACCATATTAAGGGTAGCATATACTAGACATTCTTCAAGGAGCTTTACAGCAGTCATACAGTTCTTCCACCATCCTTGAGATGGTTATTATTTTTACTCCCATTTCACAGATTCAGGAAATGATACTTGAAGAGGTTAAGAACTTCCCAAGGAAGAGGTGGAAGTGTCAGGTTTCATCTGGTAGGCTGATGATGGACAGCTCAGATAATGGACAGCTCCACCCCAATGCATCCTAGCTTATTCACATAACAGATATTTAGTGTCTGCCTACTATAGGCCAGAAAAAAAATAAACATAATAATAGAAAGACTGAGGGATCTATTTAAAAGAAGGGCAGGGGCCACATCGTTTGTTTATCAAAAGTTATATATTGTCACACCAATAGGAAGATGGGAAGATACAATTAACTAACTGCTTAGATTGCATACAGATACTACCTTAATACTTGGGACTTTTATCCTCTTTCATTTTAAGATTTTTTTTTATTTTTATGTATTTATTTATTTTACTCTTTCTTTTTTTTTATTTTTTTCTTTTTTAATTTTTTTGTTTTTATTAAATCATAACTGTGTACAATGATGCATTTATGGGGTTCAGTGTACTGATCTGATATGCATTGTGAAATGCTTACATTGAACTTAACACATACGTCACAATTATACTCTTTTCTTATAGTTTTGAAATGTACCATTGTGTCATGTCATGCACATTAGGTGAGGTTCCCCCAAATACCCTCCCTCCTCCCCTCTCACCCCTCATCTCCCCTCTTTCTCCTCTTCCCTTTTGCTTTCTGGACTATAGTTATGTTTTACCATTCTTATGAATGTATAGGTGATTATATATTGATTTCATACTATTTCATAGTAGTACAGTAGTACTGATTATATATTGATTTCATAGTTCATAGGGAATGTTGGATACTTTTTTTCCATTCTTGAGATACTTTACTAAGAAGAATATGTCCTAGCTCTATCCAGGTAAACATAAAAGATGTGAAGTCTCCATCTTTATTTATGGCTGCATAGTATTCCATGGTGTACATATACTACAATTTGTTAATCCATTCATGGGTCAATAGGCACTTGGGCTATTTCCATGTCTTGGCAATTATGAATTGGGCTGCAGTAAACATTCTGGTGCAAATGTCTTTGTTATAAAATGATTTTTGATCATATGGGTATATACTTAGTGGAGGAAATGCAGGATCTGATGGTAGGTCTACTTTTAGTTCCTTGAGTGTTCTCCAAACTTCTTTCCAAAAAGACTGTATTAGCCTGCATTCCCACCAGCAGTGTAGAAGTGTTCCCTTCTCTACACACCTACACCAACATCTGTAGTTTTAGGAATTTTTGGTGTGGGCTAATCTTACTTAGATATCTCAAAGTGGTTTTGATTTGCTTATCCTCATTTCTTAATAGAATGGTAGAATTAAATTGATTCAGGAAATAGATAAGATAAAGTGAGCTCTTTGTTAGTGATGGTAAGTTCAGTTTTAGTATTATATAGACAAAGTACGAAACTACTTTATAATGTACATTTTTGTCAACTATAAAACCCATTTTAGGTAGAAAAAAGAATGAACACTGATTTAATCTCATAATTCAAAATGTATATTTAATGAGAAGACAACTGGATTGGTGTTTATTTTAGTTTTTTCCTTTTCTCTGAATAAAATATTTGCCAAGTTACTCTTGTAAATTTTTTTTTTGGCCAGGGCTAGGTTTGAACCTGCCACCTCCGGCATATGGGGCTGGCACCCTACTCCTTTGAGCTATAGGTGCTGCCCAAATTTTTTTTTATTTCAAATTAATATAAGGGTACAAAGTCAAATTGTAGTTGAGCTCTTCACCCAGGGGGTCTTGTAAATGTTAATTAAAAGAACTCGAATTTAAGTAACTGGGAAACAAAATGCTCCTCAAAGGAAATCATTAACACAAAATTGTATAATAATAATTAGCAAATATTCTTATTTCTTCATTAATACCAGATCTTAATATAGGAAAGTTCTAGATCTCTTTCAACAAAGATGGGCATTTCTTTTTTTTTTTTTTTGAGACAGAGTTTCATTTTGTTGCCCTCAGTAGAGTGCTATGGCATCACAGTTCACAGAAACTCTTGGGCTTAAGTGATTCTCTTGCCTCAGCCTCCCAAGTAACTGGGACTACAGGTGCCCACCACAACACCCAGCTATTTTTTTGTTGTAGTTGTTTAGCAGACCCTGGCTGGGTTCAAACCCGCCACCCTTGGTGTATGTGACTGGCACTGTACCCACTGTGTTACGGGCACCAAGCCAAAGATGGGCATTACTTTTTTAAAAATATAATTCAGGGCTCAGCGCCTGTGGCTCAAGTGGCTAAGGCGCCAGACACATACACCTAAGGTGGCGGGTTCAAATCCAGCCTGGCCCACCAAAAACAACAATGATAGCTACAACCAAAAAATAGCCAGGTGCTGTGGCAGGCGCCTGTGGTCCCAGCTCCTTAGGAGGCGGAGGCAGGAGACTCGCTTGAGCCCAGGAGTTGGAGGTTGCTGTGAGCTGTGATGCCCAAGCACTCTACCCAGGGGGATAGCTTGAGGCTCTGTCTCAAAAAAAAAAAAAATATATATATATATATATGTATATAATTCAGCGCTTTCACTATGTGGATGATTCCTTCTTTTTTTTTTTTTTTTTTTTTTTG
>CAUYQV010121057.1:0-17481 GCA_963574575.1 Galagoides demidoff
TCATAGCAACCTCCAACTCCTGGGCTCAAGCGAGTCTCCTGCCTCTGCCTCCCAAGTAGCTGGGACCACAGGCGCCCGCCACAATGCCTGGCCATTTTTTGGTTGCAGCCATCATTGTTGTTTGGCGGCCCGGGCTGGGGATTCGAACCCGTCACCTTAGGTGTACGTGGCTGGCGCCTTAGCCGATTGAGCCACAGGCGCCGAGCCTTTGAGATCTTTAAAGTATGACAATGGAGCTTTAATAGGGATTGCATTAAGATTGTATATTGCTTTGGGTAGCAATGGACATTTTAACATTCTTCCCAGCCATGAGTGTGGTATGTTTTTCCATTTGTTAACATCTTCAGCTATTTCTTTTCTTAGAGTGTCATAGTTCTTTTTTTTTTTTTGCAGTTTTGGCCAAGGCTGGGCTTGAACACCTCCCCCCCCCAGCCCCATATATGGGGCCAGCATCCTACTCCTTGAGCCACAGGTGCCACCCTCATAATTCTCTTTATAGAGATCTTTCATGTCTTTTGTTAGGCAAACTCCCAAATATTTCATCTTCTTTGGCACAACTGTGAATGGAATAGAGTCCTTGACTGTTTTTTCAGCTTGACTACTATTGGTATATATAAAGGCTACAGATTTATGAGGCTTTGAGAGATTTAAATGCTGAATGAAAATATTTTACACTCATCATTAAAAACAAACAAAAATGGAAGCTATAACACCAAACCTATCATAAAGATACATAGACTATTTATCTTTCTTTTTCTTCCCCTAGGTAATTTATGTAGCATTGAAAAAAATCTTTATGTAAAACTCTATTTTCCTGCAAATTAAGAGTTTTTGGTGACTGATTAAGGCTCAGGATAGATCTGAATCTGTTTTCAGAATAGGCCTATGTCTAAAAATCATGTTGAACTTCAGTTAAGCAGTTGATGGATAGTGTATAAGTCCATAGCCATCATTGCTTGCTTGAAAGTAGTATTTAATATTCCTTAAACCTTGGAGGTGGAAAGGTCTGAGAAGATGTCTGCACTTGTAGCTTTTGTAGCTGATACTTCTTTCTTTTGTATTTCTCATTATTTTGTTTACTTTGGGCTTGTTAGTCCAATGAAGGCCTTCCTAAAGAGTGTAATCATAAATAATATATGCATGTTCTTTTTTCTTTGTTAATGACAGTATGAAAACATTGTTTGCTTTCAAGTTTAATCTTTTATCATGAATTGACTCTCAGAGAAGTAACTTGACTTATCTTCTAGGTGCAAATTTGTCATTTCTTCCTTCTTCCACCTTCACAGCAGGCCCAGTTGGCTTTCCATTCAGATGGTGTTGTCTTTCAGCTGAGGGAGCTCAGCCTGCAAACCCATGGGTCTCAGCTTGTGCTTGACAGGACTTTAAGTGAATCAGGGAGTCTGAATTATTCATTCTCCTTCCTCATCCTGCTGTTCATATCAGATTCCTGCTGTGTCTTTGGGGCATCTTGCCAGTCTTCAGTATAATTGATTTTCTTGCTTTGTGCTGTGGGTATGTGTGTGTGTGTCTGTGTGTGCACGTGGGTTGTGCCTCTGTTTAAGCATTTCTGATTGTCTGTGATAGGGATATTTATTAAGCATACACGGGCAAAGCACAACAGTTTAGTTCCAGATCACTAAAAATATAGAGATAGTGGGCATCATGTTGCCTTTATAATCTAAAGAAGAGGTTAGAATTGCCTGTTTAATCTTTAAATTTCAAAATATCAAGGGGATATAAATTTTTTTGTTACCTTTTTTATTTTTGATACCTTTTATAATGCTCAAGTTGGGGCTTTTAGTGTGCTCATCATCTAAGTATTGTTCATTGTACCTGATAGGTAAGTTTTTACCTGTCTTCCTCCTCCTTTCTTGATTTTCAATGATATTTACATCTCTTTGTGCTGTGTATGTCCATCAATTAACTCCCAGTTATCAGAGAGTATAGTATTTGTTTTTTCATTCTTGAGATACTTCATTTATGATAATGATCTCCAGTTGCATCCAAGTTGCTGCAAAAGACAATTATTTCATTCCTTTTTATGGTTGAGTAGTACTCCATGGGGTGTGAGTATATAATTTTATAGATATACATATATACATGTTTACATATTCATAATTATATATATGTATACACACACACACATATATCCCATATTTTTTTAATGCCCTCATGAATTGATGGGTATTTAGGTTGATTCCACATCTTTGCAGTTGTGAATTGCCTTGTGATAAACACTTGAATACAGGTGCCTTTTTGATAAAAGGAGTTTTTTTTTTTTAGAGACAGAGTCTCATTATGTTGCTTTCAGTAGAGTGCCATGGTGTCACAGCTCACAGCAATCTCAGACTCTTGGGCTTAAGTGATTCTCTTGCCTCAGCCTTCCAAATAGTAGAACTATAGGCACCTGCCACAGTGCTTGGCTATTTTATTGTTGCAGTTGTCATTGTTGTTTAGCCAGCCCGGGTGGTTCCAACCTGCCAGCCTCTGTGTATGTGGCTGGCGCCCTAAACACTGAGCTACGGGTGCTGAGCCTAAAATGACTTATTTTCCTTTGGGTAGATACCCGGTAGTGGGATTGCTGGATTGAATGTTAAGGCTGCAAGAATTGGTCTTTTTATTGCCTAGGATATACAATTTTCATTCCAAGTAACCAGGATTTGCTGTATGATGAATTATGAGGAAGACTTCTGTGATTTGATTAGTGTACTTGCTAAGGAGACTGTTCTTTTCTCTTTATGTTCTCCAATCCTGTTGTCTCCTTATCACTGTTTTTCTTTGAGAAAATATTTCATTTAGGGCCCTGGACTGTTAGAACTAGGAAGAGCTTAGAGATGATCTAGTCCAAAGGTCACAAACTATAGGTCTGTGATCTAGCTCCTGCACATGGGGTTTTGTTTGACTAACACAGTATTTTAAAGACTTTTGGATTTAACATTTAAACATTGGGAGAGCTCACATGAAACCTGAGATTTCTGGCTTCTCTCAGCAGCACTGAGCACATTCATGCACCTGGCAATTTCCAGGATCCAAATAGTGGCTATTCCCTTCCAAAGTGGCCTGTTTGCTCCATTACTGCACATTCTCTGCCCATGCACTTCACTCTGTTACCTCCAGTGAACATTACCATCCCAGTCTAATCTAGTCCACCTGTTTTACAGAACAGAGGAAGAGATTTGCCCAAAATCTTATAGGTAGTGGGAACAACTTAGCATTTCTGTCTTCTGACTCTTATTTGATTGTGATTATTTCTATTAATTTTTACTTCTGTTATTTCTTACTCTGATTTTTTGTTCATTTGATGTATTCATTGTATGGGTACCAAGAGTCAGTTGTGTGGGTATTGTTCTTGTTAGGTCTTGAGGGACCAAATGAATTTGCCTTTGGGAAAAGTCATCATCTGCCATTACTTTGTCACATTGTGCTGTAATATTTTCTTCCTATCACTTAACCACCATCTGGAACTATTTTGTCTCCTTGTTCACTATCTGGCTTCTCAAGTAGAATGTATGCACTCTGAGACCAGTGACACTATCTTGTTCAGTGTTGTATCTTCATTGCCTAGAACAGTGGTTCTCAACCTGTGGGTCACGACCCATAGGAACTGTATTGAAGGGCATTAGGAAGGTTGAGAACCACTGGCCTAGAACAATGCTTGCCACTTAGTAGATCCTCAGTATTTGTAGACTGAAAAATTAAGGAGGTGTTTGAATTAGGCTTTGAAAGATGAATAGGAGTTTTCCATGTAGACAGAGTAATGGTGTTCCAGACAGAGATATTGGTTTAAGCAGAGATGTGAATACATGAAAAAAAAAAACATAATTTATTTTTGTGCATCTTTGAGGTTGGTTTGTTCATGTGCCACAAAGAGCTGTTTTTGATGTAGAAACACTGTCTGGATTTGAGGGCCTCTGGATTTTAGGTTAAAAAAAAAAAGCAGAAACTAAATGTGTTTCTGAGTCAAAGAACTCCAGTATAGCTTTTTTATCTCTGTAGTCTTATAGCCAGATGCCTGTCATTCATTATCACTGATGATTTATAGAGCTTTACTGACATATTTACCTAAGTATTACTATACAACAGATGTGAAACAAGGCTGTGGTTCTAATGGGCCTTCAGTCTAACAACATGGCTGTGTCTTCGTGCGAAACAGTCTAATATTTTGTGAGTTCAGGACAACTGGCAGTATGTAGTTATTTTTAGAGTATATAACGGACCAAACAATGAATTTCTGAGGGTGTGCCGCAGAGGTTGTCAACCTTAGCTAGCTGTGCTTTAGAATTACATGGGGAGCTTTTAAACATTTCAGGGCTTAGACCATACCCTATTCAGACCAGTTAAATCAGAATCTCGGGGAGCAGGACTCAGGAATCCTGCCTCCCCCTTTTCCCAGGTGATTTCAATATGCAGCTATTCGTTTAGGCTGTAGGGGTGTTCAACCGTTTTTCTTCTCTGCCGCTCATTGGAAGAAAAAAAGAGTTATCTTGGTCCACACACATTAAACACTAACAAAAACCGATGAGCAAAAAAAAAAAAGACTTATGCATAATTTTCATGATAGTCAGCACCACAGATAAAGCAAAAAAGTCCTCACATAATCTGCATGTGGCCCACGGGCCACAGTTGGATGCCCATGTAGGGGGATACAAGGGAAGGAAGACAGGTTTCTGTGTTGTTGCATGTTGTTATAAGGTATAAGGTATAAGAAGAAATTCCAAAGAGTCTTTAAGATTAGTTAATTGAAGAGAATTATTAAGAGAGTATCTGACCAGAAGGGGAAGGATATTTTGGCAAACTGATTTAGAACTGTATGATTTTTAGAGCAGTTGGAACATAAAGAGAATTTGGAAATCTTACAGATGGTGTTAGAGACAACAGGAGTGTGCATGGTGGTTGAGGAAAGAGAGCCCAAATTTCAGATTATCATCCATAGATAATAGATTCTACCTCCCAGTCATGTATAATGAAAATACATTGTACTTGAAGTAAAATGGTCATTCATGGGTTTGTGTTCTAAATTCTCACTTATTAGATGTATTCATTTAGTTCAGTTCACTGACCACTTATCAACTGCTGAATGCACCAGAGACAAATTACATACAGATCTTGCCATTTAGAATTTGTCATCTAGGGAATTTTTTGGTATAGCTGGAGGTAGGCAGTTCTTAACTTCTTTGAGTCTTCCTCTACTTGTGAAATGTGGAGAATATGATGAGGTTATTTCAAAGGTTGCTTTTAGCTCTAATATCTTATTATAGTGATTCACAGTAAAACCTAGTGAAAATCAGCACCTCCCCAAAGTAATTATAGTTTTCTTCAGTAGAAAAAAAATGCAAGTAAAAATACTGCCAAAAGGTTTAAATCAAAATAATATGAGGATCTTATTAAATCCTTTGCCTGTTTTGTCTTACCTTTCTATCAGATTCTATTTGAGTTTGACAGATATAGTTAGTCAGGAAGATTCCAGGGTAGATATCTCTTAACACAATAACTAAGAAAATGCCTTGGGCAGTGCCCGTGGCTCAGTGGGTTGGGCGCTGGCCCCATGTACTGAAGGTGGCCGGTTCAAACCTGGCCCCAGCCAAACTGCAACAAAAAAAATAGCTGAGTGTTGTGACAGGCGCCTGTAGTCCCAGCTGCTCAGGAGGCTGAGGCAAGAGAATCACCTAAGCCCAGGAGTTGGAGGTTGCTGTGAGCTGTGTGATGCCACGGCACTCTACCAAGGGTGATAAAGTGAGACTTTGTCCCTACTCAAAAAAAAAAAAAAAATGCTTTGAAGGCTATGTTAACCAGTTTGGTGAAAACATTTCAAATTGTATATGATTGCATTAATGTACATAGCTAAGATTTAATAAAAAAAAAAAAAGAAAAAAAAGTAGATGTCCCCAGCTATCTGTTACTATTATTGTAGATTTTATGCCTGTTTTCCCTTTTTTGTGTCCTCGTCCGGGAAGGAGGGGAGAAGAAGTTGGTGGATCACAGCCCAGGAAGAGCTGGTAAACCCCTCTGGTTGCAGAGTTGAAGGCAGATTGGGCAAGTGCACTGCGTATGTTTTTGAGCTCTCATTGTTTTCAGCATTTTGTTAAGTCAGTAATTGCATTTATCACCCAGATGAAGTCTACTATAATTGGGAATAAATTGCTTATCTTGCCAGCAGCCATCAGGATTAACTTAGAAGAATTTTGGGGAGATATGTCTTCCTGAGGATTCTTGGTTATTGTAATGTATTATTACTATTTTCTTTCTTTTGGTGCCTCATTAGGAAGGAGTGAATGAAGAAGGTAAGGGGTGGGCGGGAAAGAGGAGCTCTGAAAAGCTACTTGTGTTGGGGACTGAAGCTGAGTGTCAGGGCTGTGGTAGTTTTGTAGGGCATCTTCTCTTGTTAATGTTTTGCTTTTGAGGATATTATACTAACAGTTATGATTAGTACTTTTTAGAATAATACTCTTAGTTTCAGCTCTTTTCTAAAGCTGTTAGAGACTATCAAAGGATGATTTTTTTCTTATGTAAATGTTGTTCTGAGCACATTATTCCAGTGTAGAGACTGTGACATGGGTTCTATTCAGATACCCTGGGCCCTTAGTCCTAATATTTATGTTCAACTATTTCCTTTTCCACTACTCACTTCCTGTCCATTCAGCAATTCTCCTAATTACAACATATCTTTATTCAGCACCTGTGCCCCCAGCATCATGGCTGGCACTTACAGGCATTTGAGGATATGGAGGGAGACAGGAAGAGATGGTCCCTGTCCGCAGGAACTCCCAGTATAGTGGGAAGACCAGAACTCTCCAGATATATACTGTGATAACTGCATTGAGAGAGTTGAATAAATGAGGAGATATGGGCAGAGGGAACCTAAGTTAGCTAGGGCAGGGCAGTGTCAGGGAAAGGGACCTGGGTTAAATAACAGGAGCTGCCTTTCTGTCTGTTTTAGACAGTAGAAGGAGTAGGGAAATACTGGTTCAATGGGTGGAATATAGGGTATACTGGCTTTCTTTACTTCCTGCTCCTAGCAACAGATTATCATCTATTCCTTTGGAATTATGTGGGTTGGAAAAGAATGGAAAGGAATTGGCCCACCTGCATGGAGGGAGAGGGAGGCAGTAGGAATGTGGGTGTTTAAAAGCTCTTGGCATGACTGGCTGTAAGTGCAGATGGCTATTTGTGTTACCATTATTGTAGCTGTTATGCCTGTGTTCCCTTTGGTGTGCCTCTCTCTACAGGGATAATTGTGGGGTCCTAACTTATATCTCTTCCTGCTGCCAGATAAAATAGATGCTGATGTGTTGTGCATTGCGGAGTATACAATGAAATCTGTGTGGGCTGTTTTTTTACTGTTGACTTAATCTTTTGGGGCCCTCTGAAACATAAGGGAGAAATGTTTAGTTTTTTTATATGCAAATTCACATTGATGAAAGCATAAAAATGAATTTACTAGCCCCAAATGGAGCTAAAATTGGTGAATGTTTGGATTTTGAAGGTATTAAATACCAAAGGCTGAATATTCAGGGAAAAGGCAATTTATCTGTGGAGTCCACAGGACTGGTCCTGTTCTGGGTACCAATTTGGAGGGAAATAGAACAGAAAGAAGATGGGTTTTACATTTGATCTGCAGTTTTTGTTTTTGTTACTATGTGACCTTGTTCAATCTACCCAACTTTTCTCAAGCCTTAGGTTTCTCATTAGTAAAATGAAGCTAATAATAACTACCATAGAGTTGTTTTGGCGATTACGTTTATCATTCAGCTACCAAAAGCCCTTCACAGGCGTCTTTCTTACTATTTATGTCCCAGCAAAATGGAGTCACTTGCTGTTTTTTTCTTCTCTTTGCTTTTGTACATTTTCTTTTATATTACTTTTTACTTCTCTAGGATATTCTTCACAGAATAAAACACAAAAACCTGGCAAATTCAGATTATCGCTAGATCTTAGCTAAATGAGATTTTCTTTTCTTTTCTTTTTTTTTTTTTTTTGAGACAGAGTGCCTAGACTTGCCTAGACTAGAGTGCTGTGGCATCAGCCTAGCTCACACCAACCTCCAACTCCTGAGTTCAAGCAGTCTTCTTGCCTCAGCCTCTCGAGTAGTTGGGACTACAGGTCCCTGCCACCATGTTGGGGTTATTTCTCTATCTTTAATAGAGACAGGGTCTCTATCTTGCTCAGGCTGGTCTCAAACTCCCGAGCTCAAGGGATCCTGCTCTTGGCCTTCCAGAGCGTTAGGATTGCAGGTGTGAACTGCCACGCCTGGCCATGATGTTTGCTTTTTAAGAAAGCTTTTTCTGACCCTAGTCCCATTCCAATCTGGAAGGTGTACTTTCTAGGTGTTTCCATAGCATTAATTTATCTGTCTCCCCTGATAAACTGTAAGTTTTTTGAGGGTTGTGATTCTTATGTTTACTATTGCGTACTCCTTCTTACATTCACTTAAATAATGTATGATCTATTCTCAAGCTATTTGCAGAACTCAGGGCCATACCAAGAGGTATAGCACTCCCTCTACCCACAATTGATTTATAACCAGAAGAAAACCACTTGCACATAATTGATAATAAAGCCTGCTTCCTTTGGGGGTAAATTTGGCATTCAAAGTAAACCTGATGCTTTGGTAGAGATTTCGACTTTAGCTCTTTTATATTTAAGAGTGATTCCTCTGATCTGAGTAGAAAAGCACTAGAAAACCAGGGTAAGACTTCTGGCAGTAATCCAGTTTAGTAATTGGGGCAAACAGTTCTGATCTCACCACAACTACTATTTTTTTGAAAATGACCCCTTTAAAGAAAACAGAGCACCTCTGGGGGTGAAAACTTAACAGAAGGAATAGTTTGAGACCGCTCAAACCTACTAATTGATTTCCCTCCTCCCTGTTTTCTTTATGGTTATTCACACCTTGGAGAAATATGTGTAGTGTTGATCACATAGGGTCCTTTCTCTTATATGTGACCTAAGCCCATTCCACTGTGGCCATTGATTTGTCTGTCCTATGCATCTCAAAGATTATCTTCTACCTTCTAATGAGCTGTAATGGATTTGTGGTAGAGTGAGGGACCTGCATTCCTGTACAAGTAAAGGCAAACCATAGTGCCCGTAACTTACTACTGTAAGCAAAGGCTACTCCATAGAGTGGATTTCTTGAAGGTAGGAATAGTCTGATTGATTTTATATTTCCAGTGATCAGTATGGATGTTGGCATGTATGTACCTCATTACATGATGGTACCCGTAGGCAGCATAGTGTGGCAGAAGAGTGACGGCTTTAGGTAGGGGTGTCCAGCCTTTTCCCCCCTTCACCTGAAATTGGAAGAATAAGAGTTGCTGTGGGCCACACATTAAATACACAAACACTGAAGCTGATGAGCAAAACAAACATTTTGTGCGTGCTTTTTGGATATCTGACACTACAGATGAGCAAAACAGTCCTCAAAAATCAGTTTGTGGCGCGGTGCCTTTGGCTCAGTGAGTAGGATGCCGGCCCCTTATACCGAGGGTGGCGGGTTCAAGCCTGGCCCTGGCCAAACTGCAACAACAACAGAAAATAGCCAGGTATTGTGGCAGGCACCTATAGTCCCAGCTACTCAGGAGGCTGAGGTAAGAGAACCACTTAAGTCCAAGAGCTGGAGGTTGCTGTGGCCTGTGATGCTACAGCACTCTACCAAGGGTGACAAAGTGAGGCTCTGTCTCTTTAAAAAAAAAAAAAAAATCAGTTTGTGGCCTGTGGTTTGCAGGTTGGACACTCCTACCTAGAATTTGACACTGAGGCAGGTTCGGCACTTGTTAGTTCCAATGTGTTGGACCGGATTTTAACCTTTCTGAGCAGGATCAGCTTTTGTTGTGAAAATCAAAGACATTGTGCCCTCATAATTGCTGGTAGTGGATTGCTATCATTTTTCTCTTCAATAATTTATTTTGAAACATATTCCAATTAGAGAAAAGTTACTAGAGCAACTAAGAAAACCCACACAAGTCCCCAAACTTCTATATTCCCTTCATTCAGATTGTTCCCAGTAGCTAATATTTTATTGCCCATTCTTTTTATGTGTGTGTATATGTGTATACATACATACATATACTGTTATCATTATTCCTTTTCTGACCTTTTTTGAGAACAAGCTGCAGCTCTGATATCTTTTTGCTCCTAAACACTCCAATGTGTATTCCCCTAAATAGACTTTCCCATGTAATATATAGCTCTGGAAATCAGGAGATCAGTATTGATATGACGTGACCATCCATTACAGACTCCATTAAAATTTTGCCACCCGTCACAGAAATGTCTTTTTCATTTTTGGTTTAGTATCCTATCTAGGAATATATGTTGCATTGTGTTGCATTTGGTTGTATGTCTTCTCGGACTTTTTCATTCTGGAATAGTTCTTTGTCTTTCTTTTATGTCCTTGACATTTTTGAAGAGTCTAGATCTGGGTCTATTTGTTTCTTCATGAGAGCAGACATATCATTTTTGGCAAGAGCACTGCAAAAATGATGCTGTATTGTTCTCAGTGCATCAGATCTGGAGGTGAATGCTGTGTACCTATTCTGTCATCAGTGGTAATGTTAACTTTGATCACCTGGTTAAATTGATGTCTGTTACATTTCTCCACGTTAAATTTATCATTTTTCCTTTTGTAATTGTTTGTTATCTTTTGGAAAGGTATTCTGAAATTATACCACTATTCTGTTCCTTGAAAGACCTATACCTAATAGCTGTAGCATCCACTGATAATGCTTTCCTGAACCAGACACTTTATGCAGTCAGTTGCTGATCCTCTATTTCTGTCAATCTGTCTATATTTATTAGATATCTTTTTTTTTATAAAGAATACCTTCCATTTTTATTTATTTCTATTAACATGGACTTATGGCTTCCTATTTTATTAATTGGGTTGTAATCCATTTATATTATTATTCTGCCCCTCAAGCTGTCTTGTTTGGCCACTGCTTTATGCTGGCTTCTTTGTTCTTTTGACCTGTCATATTGTCATTTATAGGACATTGCTTACTTTCTGGCACAAGATTTTCCAAGTGTATTTTGTTCTTTTCCTGGCAAATCAGCCATTTCTAAGGAGCCCTAGATCTTTTAAATGGAGAGTGATTATTTAAAACCAAGATCTGGTGCTGGGTATGCACATTGCTACTGGGGTGCCACTGCTTCTAGGCTTTCCTAGCAAATGGACAATATATGAATGTTTGTATATAGGTACACATACATACCCAGTAGAACCTATAGTTGACCACCTCCCTACATTGACCACCTCCTTAAGTTGACTTAATTTTCATAGACTGGACATGTACCACATTAAGTATCAGTACAGTAGGTCTAGTTCCTTATGTTGACCACAAGTGGTCAACTTATAGAGGTTTTACTGTGTATGCCACACATGTATATCTTTAAATAACTATTTGTATATCTGTGTGCTATGTCTGTATGTGTAAATATGATGTTTATATATATGTGTTGCATATGTTACATATTTTAAATTATAAAGCCTTGAGTTTTATGTCATAAAACCATGAGTTCATACCAATAACTCCCATCTTAAATCCAGCCAATACCTTTCCATTTTTGTAAATACATTCTTCAGTAGGGAGGATCTTGGCTCCCTTTATCCTCAATGTATTTACCAATTTCACAGCCACAGTGGCTATCTCCCTCACCTCTGTACCTTTCTTCTCATTGCCTGGAATCCTCAATTCAGTGGACCCTTTAGCCCATTTCTCCATGTGGCTTTACAACCTTCCTAGATTCCCAGCTTTACCCATAGACCCCCAATTCATGCCACCTCACTCTTCATTACAGCTACTTTATGTGACTTCTAGGCTTGCTGGTCTATGTATCTTTTTTTTTTTTTTTTTTTTTTTTGAGATAGAGTTATGTTGCCCTAGGTAGAGTGTTGTGGTGTCACAGCTCATAGCAACCTCAGACTCTTGGGCTTAAGCGATTCTCTTGCCTTAGCTTCCCAAGAAGCTGGGACTACGGGTGCCTGCCACAATGCCTGGCTAGTTTTTGGTTGTAGTTGTCGTTGTTTGGCAGGCCCAGACTGGATTTGAACTCGCCAGGTCCATTGTATGTGTATTTCATTTTTCTAGTAATCCATTTTATTGACTTTTAGCAAAGTACTATTCCCTGAAGGATTAGAAACTTAGAAGAGGATTTTCATTATGGTGAGTTTGGGAAACCTTGCCTCCCATGCTGCCTTCCTGCTGTTACGCTAGGCAGGTTAGAGTTTACTTGGGCGCTTCAGCCTTCAGCTGAGCTCTCAATGGCTTGGGAGAGGGGGAAGAGCAGTAGGAAAGAGGTGAGCATCTAGGGGAAGAATCTTTGGGATAACTTTGCCCTCAGTCATAGAAATGATATAGAATAAGATGATTTTCCTCCTTTGGTCAACTGTGGTGTTAGGATTGTGTGACGTCTTTCAGGATTGTGACGTCTTTCCATATAGCTCTAACCTGCTTTTCATTATGCTTGTTGGCAGTGCTAATATTATGGAGGAGAACAAATGGAGGAAAAGGAATTTATAAAAATAAAGTTAACTGAAGTAGTTAAGAAAATCTAAAAACTCTTTTTTTCTTCTTACAAATACAGATACATTTTTCCCTTTAAGGAAAAGGCTGTAATTCTTTGGCAGGGCCAAGAGTTTTGATTGGCCCCTTCTACTGCATTTTGCCATGAAGAATCCTGACCAGTCCAATTTTGTTCAGAGCTGGTTTGAGAGCCAGCCAAGCTGCCACGTTCTCTGTACCTAATTTGAAGTGTATTAATGTTTTAGGACTGGCCAGATCACTCGTTTGCATCTCCTAGAGTTCAGTTTTCCACATTCCAGGAGGAAATGTGACCCCACTGTTTCTGGGACCCCACCTCGTAGATTTTTACTTCTCTCTGAATGTGTCTGAAGTCTTGCCAGGGTAGAAGGACGACGGTTTAACTCACTGAAGAGAATATGCTTTTAGAGAGCTTACTCAGAATGGGGTACCGAAGGACTAGGGGCCACTCCTTCTTCAGGTTACTTAGGATATGAGATTAAGAAAGTGGTTTCAGTCTATACAGGATTACTGGTAATTTTCTCCTCCAGATGTGAAACGGTAAAACAGGGCCTGTAAGAGTGAACCAGTTTTAGTCATGAAGAAAACATTGATTGCACTGACTTGAGAGAAGGGCAGATACTTCAAGGTGTGTACGTTTTGTGAAAAACCCTATTTATGGTCTACAGAGATTCCTGCCATGCTAGTTGCATCTGAGGGCAAGGCTGCCAGTGAATGACAGTTCTTATCTCAAGCTTTGTACTTGTTTGACTGGTTCTTAATCTATAGACCTCAACTCAGGTTAAGAATTGGTTCCCAATTACCATATGTATAAATGTGGTACTCTGAGACATTTTTCAGTGTTCCTTCTCTGGTTGTCACCAGTGTAAGTCTGTCCTTCTCTCTATAGATGTGAACTATTTATTTAACATTTATTGACTCCTATGATAATAGTGCTAGCCTTTAAATTTCATGGTGAGACATAATTTTCATATTAGAACAGTTAAAACAGAAGAAAGATAAGAGAGCTCTAAAAAGTCTTATCATAGACCCCCCACCCCCCACCTCAGGAAGGCTCATGGAGGAAACATCAGTCTGGAACCTCCCAATGCTTTATAATTGGCAACTTAGAAGAGGATTTTCCTCATGGTGAGTTTGGGAAGACTTGCCTCCCATGCTGCCTTCCTGCTGTGCTAGGCAGGTTAGAGTTTACTTGGGCGCTTCAGCCTTCAGCTGAGCTCTCAATGGCTTGGGAGAGAGGGAAGAGCAGTAGGGAAGAGGTGAGTATTCAAGAGTATTGAACTAAATTACCCTTGAACTCTCCTTGTCTTGCCTGTAGATTATAAACTCCCCCAGGACAGGGCAGTTTCTTATTTTTTTATTCTCTAGAGAATTGGGCCTTTATTGGTAGATTCAAGAGATATTTATTGAATAAATGTATCAGAAGCTTTTAAACTGAGCGTGAAGGACAGAGTCCTATTTTACTAACTTGTGAACTTAATTTTTGAGGTCTTGGTCCTATAGTTCCTTGATCAGGCTGCTATGCCTGAATGGCTAGCCTGTTACTTGTCCCTTAAATATTTCACCCACTTGCTTTGGTTATGATGTCTCCAAGCAATATGAGAATAGGAGTGTGGTTCACAGAAGAGCCCTAGTGATATGCTCTGTCCATCCTCTCTAGTGCACATAGAACTCTTTTCTGTGTAGTCTTTGGAGGGCAGTAGGAAATTCTTTAAAGTGATGATTCCTAGTTACAACTGGAGGCTAGTTTTGTGCGTGCTTTTATGTTTTGTTAGGGGTATGGAATTTGAGGGGATAGTAGTGCTGGAAAGAATCTGCCTTATTCTCATATTTTATTGGTAAAGAAATAGAGACACAGGAAAGATAAGTAATTTATTCCTAGTCACATGATTAATTAATGACCTTTAAGACCGTTGCCCAGATCTCCTGAGTCTTAGTCCGGTGTATTTATCACAGTAGCAGATAAGTTACATTTTTTGTAGAAAGCATCAGTAAAAGTCAATTTTTTGTAGAAATGAATATTGGCAGTTTAATTTAGGATTATGAATGGAAAATGTTTTTACTTTTGAATGCTAGAACTATGCCAAAGTTTCCTTTTTTCCTTTTTTTTGCATGACTTAGAAGGCAGAACAAAATGAATAAAGTTTCATAAAGGGAATGTTTCATTTAAATCCTAAAAAAAGTATGCTCCTATGAATTTCTAAAAAATAGCATTAAAAAAAAAAACTCCAAAATTGTGTATAAAGGGATTTTGTTTGCACAAAGGCTGTTAGTTTTTGGAGATTTCTGGGCATAGGGAGGATGGTTTATGCTCTTACGTGACCTTTGCTTGTGGTGACCTGAAAAGGAGACATGGAGAAATATGCTCTGGAGGGATGAGAAGACTGCAGGCGGGAAATCTGAGGGGAGTGGTTTCAGAGAGGTTTTTCTTGTTGGTTTGTTTAAAAAAAAAAAAAAAAGGAAGGCCTGCTAGAAGCTTTGTCCTAACTGATTCCAGATGGGCCTGCTATAGTACAAAGGTTTTCAGTGTATCTGGGATAGGGCTGACCAAGAGGGCCCCCTGAGCACTTCCTGTGCAGCTCTGCAATTGTGCTCACCTAATCAGAAACAGCCCCTACTGCTGGAGTGCAGGAGCAGCCAGCTCGTGTTCTCTTTGTGCCTCATTCCGTGAACTGCCCTTTTCCCTTGCCTGGTTTACCCCCCACTCTACTCTCCTGTCCTCTCTAATCTCTTTTACAGAATACATTGAAGATGGGGCAAGGAAGGATATATATATGTTTTTTATGGGGTGGGAGCAGAGGAGAGAGGAGAGGAGGAGGGAATGGCCAAATTAAAGGCAGATGTTCAGTATTTAAGAAAGGCTTCTTTTTCAGGACCTCAGAGCATTTGCTAGAAGTGGGTACTGGGAATGTGAGAATGTGAAGCAAACTTGAAAAACCAAGCCAGTCTTTATTTTTAATTTTTAAAAATCTGTGCTCTTTCTGAACGGTTTCGAATACAATATTGCATGGGGGTGGTTTGTTTCCATTATAAACTGAGTATCACTGGCCCTGTGTGGCTGTGCATCAGAGGGTAAGTTCCATTGAGTCTTTAAATACAAAGGAGGTAGAAAGGTATTTTGCGCTCTGATCCTGTGCAGCATTGTTGCCAAGGGCACATGCCTGTGCTCTGATGTGAGCTTGGTCTGACATGGGCTTGAATTTGGCCAGTTTCCCAACTACTGCAGTATATCTCAGACACTCGGTACAGCTTAAAAGAGGATTTTGTGGTGAGGCTCAGCTGCAGGCACTATGAATCATTCTTTTTGGCCATATAAAATACATCCACCAGGGATCTATTTTATGTATATTTGATTTTCTATTTCAGTTCAGATGCTTGTTAGACTGAGGGTATGCTTGGTATTGACTTTCAGTTTTTTGGATCTAGCCTATGATTATAGAAATTCTGCCATCCCAGGGTTCATCTGGGTCTTTGCAACTTTATTCTAATCCATTTAGCTATTGTGTTGATGTTGCATAAATGTGAGTTTGTCTGGATAGACTGTATAAAAATACACTATGTAGGCACATAAAGCTCTAAGCAACATTGCTTTGTTGTCCTGACATGTGCGTACTTTCAATGTCCTTTTTGTCCTCTTATAAGTGTGACGATGACATTTTTTTTCTTGAACCAAACCTGGGTGATACTGTCTGGTGAAAAATTTTAGAGCTGTTTCTATGTAATAAGGTTGTCTGTGTGATAAAGTTTGAATGCTGAAATATTTGATTTTGGAGAATAGTTTAATATTAACAGGGACAGTGGGTCAGAGCATTTGAAATTGGGATGGTTTAGGATAAGTAATCCTTCTTAAGGGTGAGTCTGAGCAATATAGCATTGCCTCTGATGGATAATTACTTGTATTTGTAACCATCAGCTTCTTGTAATAATGTTCTCGGTTTACCAGAAGGATCTTCTTTTTCACCTCATTTTTTAATTTTTATTTATTTATTATTATTATTATTATTTTTATCCTCCCCACCCCTTCACCTCAAAGGCAGCTAAATTTTGTTGTTGTTGTTGTTGTTGTTTTTCTTGTTTATTTTTTGAGTGCTGTTATTTGCCAGGTATCAGACTCATTTTATTTCATCAGTTTGTCAGCACTCTAGACTAGGTGCCCTCATGTCCATTTGCAGATGAGAAAACTGCATATATGTCCAGTGTCACATAAGTTAGTAAGTATCAGAGATATAGGTTTGACCACTTATATTCTGAGTCCAATGGTGACAAATATTCTTCTGTTCTCTGAGTTATATATAAGTCCCTCAGAAAGAAATTCTTTTCTTAGGGGAATGTAATGTTTTAAAATGTCATTTTAAATTTATTTTCATTGTCATTCTCTTACCTTTTTAGACATGCTAACTTCCTGCCTCTGATATATAAAAAGCTAATACTGGAGAGAGTAAGGAGGCAAGCCATTTAGTTACTGTTTATAGAAAGATTTCAAGTTTCTAAAAGGGGTTTTTTTTGTTGTTGAAATTTTTACTGGGGACTGGGCATGGTGGCTCACGCGTGTAATCCTAGCACTCCGGGAGGCAGAGGCAGGTAGATTACTTGAACTCAGGAGACCAGCCTGAGCGAGAGTGAGACCCTTTCTTTACTAAAAATAGAAAAATTAGCAGGGTGTTGTGGCTGGTGCCTATAGTCCCAGCTGCTCAGGAGGCTGAGGCAAGAGGATTGCTCAACCCCAAGAATTTGAGATTGCTGTGAGCTATGATGCCATGGCACTATACCGAGGGTGGCAGAATAAGACTCTGTCTCAAAAATTTTTTTTTTTTTTTTTTTTTTTTTTTGAGACGGAGCCTCAAGCTATCCCCCTGGGTAGAGTGCCATGGCATCACAGCTCATAGCAACCTCCAACTCCTGGGCTCAAGCGAGTCTCCTGCCTCAGCCTCCCAAGTAGCTG
>CAUYQV010121058.1:0-15813 GCA_963574575.1 Galagoides demidoff
GACGTGGGGGGGGGGGGTCCTTAATTAAAAATTTGGTCTATATGGAGCAACAAAAATTTTCATAGAATGCAAAAATAGTATTGTAATATATATTTTTAATTTCAACATAAGTACAATTTACAAATATAATACATTTAAAAATTATGTATAGTATTATTTCATTCTTTGGCATATTTCTCATTTGAGTTAATTTTTTTTAGTAGATTGCTGTTGTTGTTTAAAAGGTCATGAAATTTTTCACAAGAATTTGTTAAATTATATTTCACACATAAAATGGCTTTCAAAGTCTCAACACTTAATTGTGATTTTTCTGATGTTAACACTTTATTTACTGTAGAAAAAACACGTTCAGTTGCAGCATTAGTTCCTGGTAAGGACAGCGCATATCCCACAATTTTTAGTGTATTATAGTATGGAACATGGTTTGTTTCAAAATGATGAAATATTTCTAACCATTTTTTCTCTATTGTGATTTTTGCTGATACCCAATATTTAACCTTTTCCTTATCAATATTTTTTTTTAATAATGATACCTCGTAAGTCTTAAATGTCACTTTCAAGGCCAGCGCTAGACTTTTTGCTGCCACTCTAAAATATAAATAATATGAGTACTGTCTGCTAAATTCATGAAATAAATAAATATCTGAATAGCTGATTTGTTGACATCACTTGTTTAACTAGCACTAGCACAGAGTACGATGTGTATCGTCTGAGAGACAGTTACAAAATGTTTTCATTGTTGCCAATGCCAAAAAATGCCATTGTTCATTAAGTCCAAACATTGGTGGTCAAACTCTAACAACTGATCAACAATGCGAACTTTGATAAGCAGTTCTCAATAATCAGTTCTCAACAATTACTTGTTATTATTAAAGTTTAACATTATAAAATTAACAAAAATAATATAAAACTCATATCCTGGTGAAATAGCCACATGGCACCCAAAAACGTATATTCCCTTCCTGTTCTCCCCCCCACATCCCGTTCCCTAGCTTGTCCTGCATTCTTTCGGAAAATCGGGACTTTTTTAAAATGCCGCAGGAGGCAGGACAAATTGTTAAAAATCGGAACTGTCCTGCCAAAAGTGGGAGGTCTGGTCACCTTACCTTACACCGATTTGTGCTCATTGGGCTCATTATCATATAATTAAGATTGCTAATTTTGGCTGGGCTGGACGGGCTCACACCTGTAATCCTAGCACTCTGGAAGGCAAAGGAGGGTGGATCCCTGGAGGTCAAGGCATGGATGTGGACAGAAGGGACCACTTCTACACTGTTGGTCAAAATGCAAACTAATAATGCCTTTTTGGAAAGAAGTTTGGACAATACTCAAGGAACTAAAAGTAGACCTACCATTTGATCCTGCAATTCCTCTACTAGCTACATGCCCAGATAATCAAAAATCATTTTACAACAAAGACATTTGCACCAGAATGTTTATTGCAGCCTAATTCATAATTGCCATATCATGGAAGCAGCCCAAATGCCCATGAACCCTTGAATGGATTAACAAAAGTGTGGTATTATATGCCGTGGAATACTATGCAGCCATAAAAAGATGGGGACTTTATAACTTTTATGTTTACATGGATGGAATTGAAACATATTCTTTATAGTAAAGTATCTCAAAAATGGGGGAAAAAGTATTCAATGTACTCTATACTATTATGAAACCAATATATAATCACCTACACATTTATATGAATGATAAAGCACAACTATAGTCCTGAAGGAAGGAGATAAGAGGAAAGAGAGAGGAGGGGAAGGGAGCAGGTGGGAGGAGGAAGGGTATTGGTGGTACCTCACCTATTGTGCACAATGCAGTGGTATGTTTCAAAACTATTAAAAGTAGAGTATAACTGTCTTACCACAGCAAATCAATAAATGAGATAATGGTCATGTTAATCAGTTTGATGTAAGCATTCCACATCATATATCAAATCAGCACATTGTACCCCATAAATGTGCAAAGTTATGATTTAATAATAATATAAAAAGTTCCAGACCAGACCAGTCAAGAATGAGAGAGACCTCATCTCTAATAAAAATAGAAAAATTAGGTGGCTGTCATTTTTGGGGGGGTGCCTGTAATTCCAGCTGCTTGGGAGTCTGAGGCAGGAGTTATCACCTAAACCCAGGAGTTTGAGGTTATTGTGAGCTATGATGCCCTGCCACACTATCGTGGGATGACAGAGTGAGACACTGTCTATAAATAAATAAATAAAATTGCTAATTGCACCCCCATGGGTTCTTTGGGAAGATTCCATGAAAAAGTCATGCATATTAAGAATGTAACCTCATGTAACCCCAAACTTTCAGTTACCCCAAATGCAGAGGTGACAGCCCAGCGTACTGGAGAACCCACAAAACTTGTTATCTTATAAAAAATGATGTGTGCTCTGACTTTGGGTCTCTTCTCCACTCAAAGAGAGGGATCTGTTTCTTTGACACGTGCTTTCTTTTTAGTGTGTATGCTTCTGTTCTGCAGGAGATGTATAATGATTCTGATTACTTTGTAATTGTGATCATGCCATCATAGGCTGGGCACCTGTGAGCATTCTTGGCACTGGGAGCCAAGAACCAAGAACCAGTCACCTCCAGAGGTACCTAGCAACCATGTAGATTTAATATTAATTTAGATTTTACTCCTTTTCTCTAATCTACCTCTAATCTAATAAATGTTCATTTTTAAATTTTTATTTTGTTTTGGTCTCAGATGTGTCTGCTTTTGACAGGAAAAACATCTCAAAATTTCACTTAAATTTTCAGGTCCCCTGTATGGAACTGATATCTTAATTGATATTTAATCTCTGTAACTCCCAGTCTTTCTTCCCTTCAGTATATAATCATTATGATTTAGAGAGGTGGTGTTTCTTAGGTGAACACTATGGTCCTTTTACTTTTTAAACATTTAATAGACACGGGTGCCTCTTTATATTTCCTTCTGACTTTTAATGATTTCAGTGAGCTTATATAAGTTGATAAAGGCTTTTTAAAAGGTTTGGGAGAGGCAGTCTTTCTTGATAAAGCACCTAAATTAGATAACACTTAAAGACTGCTTCCAGGTCTTTAAAGCTAGGGTTGACTATTGACTAGGTATAACTCCAGAGTTGTTTGGATGCACATCAACGACTTACTCCAACATTCTTTATAGTTTACTAAGATCTCCTAAATTTATCTCCCATTCCTCTTCTGTTTAGTGTATTACCTCTCATCTACAGAATTTGACTTCACATCAGTGATGTCTCACATGTTTGATATCACATGGTTCTATATTGTCATTTAAAACTTCACAGGCAGCATGAATAATTCAGCGTAACCTCACTAAAGGACATATACTCCACCTCAAATTCTACATTAATAAAAAATATGTGTTTGACTTCAGTGCCTTGATATTGAAGGGGGTGAATTCTGAACCTGCACAAGGCCAGAGAGATGTGGGAAGGGATTCACATGATTTAATAAAGACTCAGATGCTGCTGCTCTTTTCAGAATATATCTTTTTTTTCAAATAAAATGTAATGTGCTGAATAAGTATACAAGGATGAGTCACAGTCTAGCTTGAATCCATAAACCTAGATATGTGAATAATACATTATATTGTTCTCCCAAAACATGTAACTTAATCAAGGTGGCAGAGATCTGAGTTAGGAGCTGTAATTTCACAAATCTTGGGGGATGCAAACATGGATAAAGAATTTGGCTCCAAGTCATAAAACATGTTACCTCAAGTATGACAATTAGCAGTTGCTCAAATTGACTAAATCCCCCTGAGCCTTGGTTTGATCACTAAGACTATGGAAAATTTGGACTATCTCCTCTGTCTGTTTCACAGGATTGCTGATAGAGTCAAGTAAGAGAACACTAATGAAAATTCTTTATCAACAAGGCAGAGTAGCATAGTCAGAAAGAGAAGTATGGACTCAAGTTTTCTGGTTTTGAAAAGCAACTCAACCACTGTGATCAGAGCAAGTGACACAACCGCTGTAAAGTTGAGCTTTCTGTGTGTAAATGTGTTTGTCTCAAACAGTTATTGAGGATAATGATTGAAAAAGTTCATATCAACTACTAGATATGAAGCATAGTGAGTACTCC
This sequence comes from Galagoides demidoff, assembly GCA_963574575.1. NCBI lineage: Eukaryota > Metazoa > Chordata > Mammalia > Primates > Galagidae > Galagoides > Galagoides demidoff. The sequence goes on from CAUYQV010121058.1 coordinate 4,095, forward strand.
ATGGCTAGGCATGTCAGCATGAGGGTGGTTTGTGTGTAAGAGCTGTTCTTTCCCTCTTCTTTTTTGGCCAATGGACCAAGCACAACATATTTTTAATTGATGTACTCCTCTCCTGCTGATGTTGGATGATGTATTTGTTAATCTACTTCATATATTTCCTTGCATTAAAGCGATCTAACATTAGACTCAAGTTTTGGTATTAATGTAAGGAAGGATAAGTAGAGTTATATCATGTTTGATCCAAGACTCTTTGGGAACCTAGGTATGAAGGCTCAACAAATGGATCAACCAAGCCTAATGCAGCTTTATCTCAGACTTGAAAGTCAAACTTCCAGCTAATAATGAGGTACTACTTTACTTTACTTTGATTATGTATCTATTACCCTCAAAAAGTATTCAGGAGGTTGGTTTTTTTTTAATGGAATTTGTATGTTCTAAAATTCTTTAGGTAAAATGACCACAAGTATATCCTTTACAAAGAATTCATTATTTGGGATTCTAGCTATTGCTATACTTCTAAAGTATGTTTCATTTGTCCTGCAGGTCATTTTTTCTCCTCTTAAAGTGATTATTTGGTAAGTAGTAAGAGCTTCTTTCAGTTCCAAGATGGCACCTTATTGCTGCTGTCTCTCACAGCAGAAGAACAAACCCTGCCTTGATACGGCAGGAAGTAGAAAAACAAAGGACCTGGCTACTTCCCCAGAGCCCTTTCATAAGGCCACTAAGCCACCCATGAGGGTGGAGGCCTCATTGTCTAATCATCTCCTCTTAATACTATTGCTTAAGGTTTAAGTTTTTAACCTGTGAATTTTGGAGAAATATATACCATTCTATACTATAGCAAATATATGGGGTATTTATATTTTAGTACCTTTGCATAATATAGCAAACATTATGTGGTACTTCGATTTTAACTTATGTATTAGGTTTCAGGGGCACACATGCCCAGTGATCTCCCAATAACATTTGCCTGGTATTTAATTATGGAATTCAGAATTCATTCAAAAAGTCTGGCTACAAGATGGCATTTCTGAGCCTCACTAGCTTAATCAGGCTGAGACCAGGGAGAACTAAGCAGAAATGTGTGGGATATAGGAAAAATTCCATGAAGCACAGTGACTAAAGTGGAAGGCAAGGTATCACGCTTGTCCTACTTTCTTATCCCAACCCATCTAGATCACAGGTGAAAGCATATCAGTGCTTCTTTAATTATCTGTGAACAGGGAAACTTTAAGATGGTGGCCAGTGCTAGGGTGGTGAAACAGAAATGGTAACAGGGATGCTACATCACCCTACTTCTAGATTGCTGTACTGTAAGAGGGACATAAATTACATGTTTTCTTTTTTATAAGGCAAGTGTTACATTGGGAATAATATTAACAACTAAATTAAAACAAATACTGTACCCTGGTTCGTTCTATTCCCACATCCTGTAATTCCACAACGACACACCTCTCATTAGAGAACTCCTTAAAAAACTGAGTTTGAATGTTCTTCCAACATGAATTTCTCAAATTCAGCATAAGAATTTCAAATTTAGATCTTTATCACTATGATTTATGATGTTAGGTACTTGGAGGGAGACAGGAAAATGATTGAGGGAGGGGTTCATATCTTCCTGCTTGCTTTCTGCTATTGTCAACCACCACTCAGAAATTATCCTTTCCCAGGAGGTGAAATTGGTTCTTATCTCCAAGAGTTATTAAATATTACCAGGATAAGCTTATTATTTCCCCTAGAGTCACATAGAATTCTTGGGCAGGTGTACATGTTAGGTATGAGGAGGTAGCATAATCCACACAATTGTTATTCAATAATCTCCTCAAAAGATTCTGATGCACACTCAAGTTTCCAGTCCAAATAATAATCACTTCAGTATTTTTTGTATATGTATTTGCTTAATATACAGTATACTCCTCTGTTGATGAGCCTATCTGAAATGATAATCCTTCCTTTCAATCCCGAGAGTTTACTCTGCTTTACTTTGTCATACTATCACATAGTACTTTTTAACTTTTCTTTGTAACACTGTAATATATGGTACCTGAAATATTGCAGATTTAGCTGTACATCATATGCATTTGTCTCTCGTAAACACATAATGATGTAAAGACCATTAGGACAGGGAATTTGTTTTATTCCTTATGACATATTAATCACTCAGAATATCTGACACAAATTAGGTCACAATCAATAGTTATTGGAAAGAAGAAAGGCTGAGATTCATCTACCCCAATATTACCCCAAAGTTTATTATAGTGGTGGAAAAGATGTTAAAAAGGAATAACAAATTCCCCTCACACACCAAATTAACAGAAAAAAAAACCACTGAATTTCTGAAAAGTAAACAGTATACAAGACGAAATTGTTAGCTACAACAGAGCAGGGGAAACATTAATCCCTAAATAACACAGACCAAAACCCAAACAGACATGGCACATTCAGAAGACAGCAACCACAAATGTCAGAGAATTGGTTTTACTTATTTAAAAATATACAAATTATTGATAAGAAGAGCAGAAAAAATTCCTGAGACAAATACCAAGATAAAATGAACTATATTTTTAAAAGTTTTGCCACTGGGAAAATTCTCTGTAACTTAATAGTCTAAGCCTCTATCCTCAGGCTAAAGAAGGAGAGTATCAGTCTATTAACCAAGTTATTTTCTGTCCCAAACAGTGTCATTAAATGAGTTTGGTTGACAAAGAAGGAGGCTAGAATTCTTGGCAAAATCTGATCTGCCACGTCATAGAAGAATAGTGTGCTGAAAAAGAATGACAGAATGACAGAAACAAGAAAACCCAGTAAAGAGGAAGCATAAAATATGACAAAAGTAATTTCCAGTGATTGTAATTATATAAATGAATTAAATTTACCAATTATAAAAACTTTGTTTTTGCAAGAAGCACCCATGAATAGAAAGAAGACTTAATGAACTACAATTAAGTCAAAAGGAAATATTCAGCCTAAAGCACATAGAGGCACAGGATAAATGAATATAATTGCCCACTGTAGAATAAAGAGGAGCTGAATTTCATCACTGTAGGGTCAGTGTCAAGTAAAGACAAAGAAAATGTACAGCAAAGGAAAGCGATTTGGTAGAAGTGGGTGAATTTCCTTCCTCCTGAAATTGCTGCTATTACAACATATTAAAATGCACTTAAAATAATTTGTTCTAGAGATATAATAAATCATCATAGATCACTTTCTACACGAGTCGATCTTAAGAGGAGAACGTCAATCTGAGAGTGATTTTTATTATCAGAAGTGTCCAATTCTATCAATCAGAGACATCTTTTCTGAGGTAAGATTATTCTCATTTTATTTATATTCTGTAGAAAAGAAGATTTTCTATAGAAAAAATAAACTCTCTTACATGTGGCTTTTCATCCTTACTTGGATCTATACATTTAAAAATATCACCTACCTGGTTATCTGAATAAATTGATAGAAACCATGAGCTGGTCTGTATGTATTGAGTTGTCAATTCAAGCCAAATAACACCACTTAAATAGGAATTCCTGGTAATTTTCATTATCTTTGCTGTACTCTATTTTATGAAGGCTTTTGAAATCAGCCTGATATTGTTAATGATCACATATACTTCACAAGTAAACAGTAAAGCCTAGACATGTCATTGATTTTTAAAAGTGAATGAAAGACAATGAAGAACAACACATGACACAGAGAAAAACAACACATGTCCTAATGTTTTAAATTACTTTGAGGACTAATGAGAATTTTTTTTTTTTTTTTTGAGACGGAGCCTCAAGCTATACCCCTGGGTAGAATGCCATGGCATCACAGCTCATAGCAACCTCCAACTCCTGGGCTCAAGCGAGTCTCCTGCCTCCGCCCCCCAGGTAGCTGGGACCACAGGCGCCCGCCACAACACCCGGCCATTTTTTGGTTGCAGCCATCATTGTTGTTTGGCGGGCCCGGGCTGGGGATTCGAACCCGCCACCTTAGGTGTACGTGGCTGGCGCATTAGCCAATTGAGCCACAGGCGCCGAGCCAAGGTCTCTGATTCTTAATTATCACACTCCTAAAGCACCAGCAGAGCAGGTAAGCATAACGCCAGAAGAGTCTGCTATTAGCCTAGTGAAAAAAGAAAATTAAGGAGTGATGAGCAAGGAGTATTTTAAAGTTTCTAGAGTCAAGGAAGGGCCTAGCAGGAGGATTTCGGGTTAGACAGGAAACTTATAAGCATTAACTACCATACAAGATGTTCAAAGTGTGCTGTGTTATTATCTGCACAGAGAGAAAACTAAAGCATAAGGGGAAGGAATGAACTGCACAAAGGTGGGCAGTGAATTAGATGGAAAATGGGAGGTACAAGCCTGGTCAAACATTTTCTCTATAGACCTGAAGTTCAAGTATCTTTGGTATCATTCCCTGTGATTTGATGTTCATTCATTGATTCAGCTATTACTTAATGAATGCTTACTATAAATACATATAGTGGGCTCGGTGCCTGTGGCTCAATCGGCTAAGGCGCCAGCCACATACACCTAAGGTGACGGGTTCGAATCCCCAGCCTGGGTCCGCCAAACAACAATGATGGCTACAACCAAAAAATGGCCGGGTGTTGTGGCGGGCACCTGTGGTCCCAGCTACTTGGGAGGCGGAAGCAGGAGACTCGCTTGAGCCCAGGAGTTGGAGGTTGCTATGAGCTGTGATGTCATGGCACTCTACCCAGGGGGATAGCTTGAAGCTCCGTCTCAAAAAAAAAAAAAAATACATATAGTGCTTTGCTAGATACTGAGAATGGGAGGAGAAAATCTCAAGAAGTGATTCTGACTTCTACACACTTGCAAATTAGTTGGCTTATTGTTTGGCAAAAGAGCAGACACAGCTGAATACCCACAATAGTCACATTTTCTTCTAAAATACACTGGGACAACCTGTTGCTGATATCTATAATCCTAGCATTCTGAGAGGCAAAAATGGGTGGATTACTTGAGCTCAGGAGTTTGAGGCCAGCCTGAGCAAGAGACTCTGTCTCTACTAAAAGATCCTGTGGGCCCAGCTACTTGGGAGGTGGAAGCAAGAGGAACTCTTGAGCCCAAGAGCTAAAATGCCACAGCACTTTACCCAGGGTAACAGAGTAAGACTCTGTCTTTAAAAATAAATAAATAAATAAATAAAACAACCCTGGGAAAACAGAAAAAAGAGGCTTGAAGGGAAGTTCCTATCTGCTGATCAATCTTTGTGCTCATATAGTCTACTATCTAAACCTATGAAGAAAACCCTGAACAGGGGCTTTTAATCTATTTTATTTTAACTTTTTAATTTTTTTTAGAGATGGTGTCTCACTCTTGCTCAGGCTGGTCTCAAACTTCTGAGCTTAAGCAATCCTGAGCTCAAGTGATCCACCTGCCTTAGCCTCCCAGAGTGCTAGAATTACAAGAGTGAGCCACACGTGTCTGGCCTAGAGGTTTTTAATCCAGAGGCAAGGTCCCTAGAGCATCAAGGGAGGGACTACAAAAGTCTATGAACTGGCTCGGTGCCTGCAGCTCAAGCAGCTAAGGTGCCAGGCAAATACACCTGAGTTGGCGGGTTCGAATCCAGCCCAGGCCTGCCAAACAACAATGATGCCTATAACCAAAAAATAGCCAGGCGTTGTGGTGGATGCCTGTAGTTCCAGCTACTTGGGAGGTGGAGGCAAGAGAATTGCTTAAGCTGAGGAGTTGGCGGTTGCTGTGAGCTGTCACAGTGATGTCACAGCATTCTACCCAGGGCAACAGATTGAGGCTCTGTCTCAAAAAAAAAAAAAAGGTCTCTGAACCATCTACCTAAAATTATATTCAAAACAATGATTGCCAATTTGTACTTTTCCTGGAAACAAGATCTATAGCCTTTATCAAATTCTCAAAGAATGTGAAGACCCAGAGCTATGAAGACATCTTGGCAGCATCATGGTATCAGATCAGAGTTCCACTTACATTGTTACTAAACTCCAGGTAGCCAGACTCGGTGAATGATGTATGTCCCTAAATGTTCATATGCTGACTAGCAGATTCCTTCCCTTACAAACCTTAGGGTTTAATGGAGCACCCTGGAGTACAGGTTTTTAACTGGTGTCAGTAAACTCCCTGAAACTGTATGTAATACATTCTCTATTTAAGGAAATTGAGGGAGGTGAGGAGGTCCAGACCCTTCATCACAACTCATCTTTTTTTTTCATAAGAAAATTCAAAAGAGAAGGAATTCATCTAAGTCTATAATACATACAAAGTATGTATTAATTCATTCTAAATGCAAATTTGCCTGGATCTAGAACCCCTATTGTGGTATGATCTGAAAAGCCTCAGAATTCCACAGCATAAATATAAATGAGAAAAATTCCACGTCAGCTCCTTGCAGGGGTTCAGGTCAGACCATTACTCAAAACTTCAGCCCTCCTTGCCAATGCTTAAATGCTTAGTTGACATGAGCTAGTCCATTCTAGACTGTACTTAAATCCCAGAACTACTCAGAAGTCTAAGAAGAGTGAGCTACAAAAGTAGCTAGGTTTCTAACCAGCTTGGGGTTACCAGGGATCCAAAGACCAAGGGAGTCCATAAATGTATGTGAGAAGTCTGTAAATTTCTGGAAATTGGTATGCAAATACTGAATCTATATCCTTCTGAGGACAGCTTTTATCAGATGCATGAGCTTAATCCTATTATCCTCTAAAAAAGAGGTTGAGAACCCCAGACTTAGGGAATAAATTACTCCCACTGGACTCAAGGTCCCACAAACAGGGCTTACGTCCTAGGAAAGCTCTGGCCAGGCAGTAAGTCTTCCTAAAGATGGGTCACTGACCTTTGTACGGGGTACAATGTTGAGTTCCAGTTTTTGGTCCACCAGGCTGGCCCCTGCCTCTGAGAGATAACCCTGATTGAGGACAAGGCAGTCACGACCAAAGCAACAGGGACAACACAGCTTCTGCAGCCACTTGGTCCACTTAGGATTAAGCTGTCCATATGGCTCTTCATTCTTGGGTTTGAAGACAGCAATGATCTTCTATACAGACAAAAGAAAAAGAGGATGTTACATATGAGTTAACTGAAGTAGCCACAGACCAAGTCAGCAGAAATATAGAAGGAAATGATAGGGATATGCAGACAATCCCTACTTAGACACAGTCTTTTCTCCAGCTTGGAAGGGGAAGATGCCAGTTCACGTGTGCAGCTAAAAGACCCACTGCTAGAAAGGGTTGTGACCAAAGACGACAATAAGCCTCCTTACTCTTCCTTGCTGCTTCACCCCTCTTCTCCACCTCTTTTCCCTCTAACTCTGTGCTTCAAACAAGGCAAATGGATTTCTAAATTTTTAGGAGCAAGATACAGAAGCTAACTCAGTGGTAGATCTTTTTCCTTTCTTTCTTTTCTTTTTTTTTTTTTTTTTTTTTTTAGACAAAGTCTTACTCAAACACCCTGGGGAGAATACCATAGCGTCACTTGGGCTCAAGCAATCCCCCTGCCTCAGCCTCCTAAGTAGCTAATACTATAGGCACTCATCATGATAACAGATACTCAATTTTTTAGTAGAGACAGGGTCTTGCTCTTGCTCAGGCTGGTGTCAAACTCCTGAGCTCAAGCAATCCACCTGCCTCAGCCTCCCAGAGTGCAAGGATTACAGGTGTGAGCCCCACACTCATTCTCAGTGGCAGATCTTGAGTCACTGGCAGCAATCTTGTGCCAATACAGTGCTACTTTCTGCCCTTCCAGAAAAGATACTACATCATACTGCACATGTCAAGAGTTCTAGGCTTGGTGCCTGTGGCTCAAGCAGCTAAGGCTCCAGCCACATACACCTGAGCTGGCAGGTTCAAATCCAGCCTGGGCCCGCCAAACAACAATGACGGCTGCAACCAAAAAATAGCTGGGCATTGTGGCGAGTGCCTGTAGTCCCAGCTACTTGGGAGGCGGAGGCAGGAGAATTGCTTGAGCCCAGGAGTTAGAGGTTGCTGTGAGCTGTAATGTCACAACACTTTACCCAGGGCGACAGCTTGAGGCTCTGTCTCAAAAAAAAAAAGAAAAAATGCAATCAGTGTAAACTAATTCTTTGTACCCCCAATGAATCCCAACCAAAAAAAAAAAAAAAAAAAAGGAAAAACAACTATGTAAGTGCAAAAAGAAAAAAAAAATCAACAACAAGGCTCGGCACCTATAGCTCAAGCGGCTAAGGCGCTAGCCACATACACTAGAGCTGGCAGGTTTGAATCCAGCCCAGGCCTGCCAAACAACAATGACAACTACAACCAAAACATAGGCAGGTGTTCTGGTGGTTGACTGTAATCCCAGCTACTTGGGAGTCTGAGTCAAGAGAATCGCTTAAGCCCAGAGGTTGGAGGTTACTATGAGCTGTGATGCCACAGCACTCTACCCAGGGTGACAGTTTGAGGCTCTGCCTCAAAAAAAGAAAAAAACAAAAAAAAACCCCACAGGGTGGAAAAGGAGTAGGGTGCCAGCCCCATATGCCAGAAGTGGAGGGTTCAACCCAGCCCCAGCCAAAAACTGCAAAAAAAAAAAAAAAAAACCACAAAGATTAAATCTAATCTTCTTTAGTGGCCAGTAATTTAATCTCAAACATCCTTGGAAATACAGGATTCCTAGAAACCATGGCCCTCCCTCCTGAATGTTTTCTTCCATAGGCCACTCAGCCCTCTGAGGTTACTTTACATTTTACTCATTTCCTCTAGTCCCCCAACTGGTAATTCAAAGGACAAAAAGAAAATATGTTATCCAAGTGACTCATCTTCATATCATATGACTTTCCTTCTCCCCTCACCCCACAGCCAACTCAAGCTACTCTGGGTCATAAGACATTTTCCTGTGGGTGTCATTTCCTGAATAGCAGGTCACAACAGACAATATACACTCATCTGCCTCTATTAAGTAAGCACCCATATTGGGAACTGGTCAGGTCCACGTCTCTAATAATAATTGGTCAATCTTGAGGCCAATTCCTTCAAGAAAGTCTAGCAAGGATTTCAGAGGGCAAGAGAAATACAGAACTCTCCACCTTCTCCAAAAAGTATCAATTTATTCTTACAGACAAACTTACTTATTGACTGGCAAAAGCAAAATGCATATATTCATATTATAAATCTTCAGAATTACTAAGAGGCCTAAGTTAGCAGTCATCTTCTCTGCCTGTGCTCCCATGAAATCCCAGCCTCTGAATAACAAAGCAGTGGTAACAATAGGCTCACAACTCAGAATGATAGGTGAGTCCACTGGAACCTGGACAATGAAACCAAAGGGCAACTTGAAGCATATCCCAGAACTCAACAATCAGTTCAACTGAGGCACAAAGTAGAGTTCAACAATCTAGTTCAACAATTGCACCAGGCATGGTGGCTCATCCTGTAATCCCTTGTAAGGCCGAGGCAGAAGATTATTTGATATCAGGAGTTAAAGACCAGCCTGGGCAACATAGTGAGACCCCCTCCTCTACAAAAAAAATAAAAATAAAATTAGCCAGGTATGGTGGCACATTCCTTAGCTACTCAGAAGGCTAGGGTAGGAGGGTTGCTTGAGCCCAGGAGTTTGAGGTTGCACTGAGCTATGATCATGCTACTACACTCCAGCTCTGATGTCTCAAAAAGAAAAAGAAAGCAAAACCAAGCTAGTCTCAAGTGAGAGACCAAGACGTTCCTCCTATTAGGGGAGGCTGAAAAGTATCAGAGCTGAGGCCAAGTGGTAAATACTCCTACTTAAGAAAGCAGAACTTGAAGGCCAAGATTGCAGCCAAAAGTCATTTACAGGTTGACCTCTCAAACTTCTCAATTTACTTCTACCATAAGGAGAATCAGAAAGCATTTAGTTAACTCTAAAAGCATTAGTAATGATGGTTATGTCTGTAGTACCGGAGCTTCACCAAAGAATACTGTCTATGTTCCAATTGCATAGTGGTTAGAAAAAAATAGTAAAAAATAAATACTGTCTGGAGTAGATAAATAACAGAATGGCAAGATAAGAAGAATGGAGGAACAGAAGGCATTCAGAGTGAAGGAGACAAGTGCCTTTCAGAAATAAGTGTAGGCCTCAGTTCAACTGAATTCTGTTAACATTTGCTCAGGGCCTAGTTTGTGCAAGCATTCTGTAAGTTTCCTAGAGCTCTAGATAGAGACATAAAACAGACCCTGGTCATTTCCAAAAACAATATTCATTTCTTATAATCAACTATGTTACTAATAATCAAGAATATACTCCTCATTCAGGACTTGGTGGGAGGGTCACATCTGTAATCCTAGTACCCTGGGAGCTGAGGTGTGAACATCTCTTCGGCCCAGGAGCTTCACACAGCCTGACCAAGAACAAGACTCCATCTCTACTAAAAATGAAAAATTAGCTGGACATTGTGGTGGGCTCCTATAGGAGTGCTCCCAGGCACTCAGGAGGCTGAGGCAGGAGAATTGCTTGAGCCCAGGAATTTAAGGTTGCTGTGAGCTAGGTTGGCACCCCAGCACTCTAGCCTGGGCCATGTCACTCTAGCCTCAAAAAATAAAAAATACTCTCCTCATTCAAAAAGAACAATCTCTAAAACCATTTAAATTAGAAAAATACTCACCAGTATTTAGCTGAGAAAGTAAATGACTACTGTCTAATTTTTCTCACCATTCTCTATCTTTAACAGACTTTCAATTCCTTTATGATATCTAGGAGAAAGCTTCCGTTTAATGCCAATACATTAAAAATATCTTTACTTAACACCTACTTACTAACCCTCCCCCCTTTTAGTAAAGAGTGATGTCAGGGCTGGGCACTGTGGCTTACACCAGTAATCCTAGCACTCTGAGAGGTCAAGGCAGATTGATAGCCTGAGCAAGGGAGAAAGACCCCATCTCTACTAAAAATAGAAAAAACTAGCCCAGCCCTGAGACAACCTGTAATCCCAGCTACTGGGGAGACTGAGGCAAGAAGATTACTTGAGCCCAGGAATTTAAAGTTGCTTTGAGCTATGACAACACAGCATTCCTACCTAGGGCATCAGAGTGACTCTATCTCAAAATACATATATACATACATATATATACACATATATAAAACAAAGGTGCCAAGAGAGGTGGCTCACACCTATAATCCTAGCACTCTGGGAGGCTGAGGCAGGTGGATCATCTGAGTTTGAGACCAGCCTGAGCCAGAGCAAGACCTTGTCTCCAAAAATATAGGCATTATGGCAGGCACCTATAGTCCCAGCTACTCAGGAGACTGAGGCAAGAGAATTGCTTAAGCCCAGAAGTATGAGGTTGTCTGAGCTGTGACACCTAGGCACTCTACTGAGGGTAACAAAGTGAAACTCTGTCTCAAAAAAATAAAAAGAAAGAAAAACAAAGGGTAGTGGAGGGGTTAGGTACAGAAAGCTTAAGTAGCAGCAATCTGTAAAGTTGGGTATAAACCCAGAACCTCACAAGGAAGCAAAGGGCCACTCACTGGCTGGTGTCAGGGACCCCTGACCAATTACTACAACCTGGAACCCAGAGGGTTTCCTATATTCATCCAGCAATAACAAGAAGATACTACACTATGCTAAAAGAGGCCCTTTCCTCCAGGAACGTAAAATAAATTTATTTATAATTTGCATTATTTATTTATTAGAGACAGGGCCTTGCTACATTGCCCAGGTTGGTCTTTTTTTTTTTTTTGAGACGGAGCCTCAAGCTATCCCCTTGGGTAGAGTGCCATGGCATCACAGCTCACAGCAACCTCCAACTCCTGGGCTCAAG
>CAUYQV010121067.1:0-22902 GCA_963574575.1 Galagoides demidoff
GGAGTTAGATGATATCTCAAAGTGGTTTTGATTTGCATTTCTCTGATGATTAAAGATGATGAGCATTTTTTCATGTGTCCATAGGCCAAGTGCCTATCTTGTTCAGAGAAGCTTTTGTTCAAGTCCCTTGCCCACAATGAAATGGGATTATGTGTTCTTTTCTTATTAATAAGTTTGAGTTCTCTGTGGATTCTGGTTATCAAACCTTTGTCAGAAACATAATCTGCAAATATCCTCTCCCATTCTGAGGGCTGTCTGCTTGCTTTACTTACTGTGTCCTTGGCTGTGCTGAAGCTTTTTAGTTTGATCAAATCCCAGTAATGTACCTTTGGTGTTGCTTCAACTGCCTGGGGGGGGGTGGGGTGGGGAATCCTCCTCATAAAATATTCTCCCAGGCCAATTTCTTCAAGTGTTCCCCTGCACTCTCTCCAAGAATCTTTATAGTTTCATGTCTTAAGTTTAAATCTTTTATCCAGGAAGAGTCAATTTTTGTTAGTGGTAAAAGGTGTGGGTCCAGTTTCAGTCTTCTACAAGTTGCCAGCCAGTTCTCCCCGCACCATTTGTTAAATAGGGAATCCTGCTATAGTTAATTTTAAATACATCAAATAAATAAAAGCTATGAATTCATGGATATTTTCTTAAATTGTCAGGGAAAGAGAGAGGCTTTTATTTTTAGAATATAACTCAAAAGTACAAAAGGAATGGAAGAATTAGAACTAATAGTTTTCTATCTCTAATGTAATTCTTGATCTAGGCAAATATCATCAATGGAAACTAAAATCATTTGCAAAAGGTTTTTGGAGGGGGGGACAAGACTTGTCCATAATACCAAATGATCATATTCAAATTACATGTTAATTTGCTTACCAGTCACCATTTTAAACAAGGTTTTAAACTAGGCATCACGGATAGTGTGACATCATGATCTTATACACTTCCTGATCTGATAAAATATAAAATTTGTAGTATCACCTATGAAGCACTCCTGCCCAGAAAGTTCAAATGCATTGTAATCAAGCCTTAGACTTACAGGAGAGAGACAAATCTCACCATAAAGAAACAATCAGACAAATCCAAACTGTGCAATATATTTTGGGGGTAGTCCTGGACTTTTCTTTTTTTTTTCTTTTTTTTTTTTTGAGACGGAGCCTCAAGCTATCCCCCTGGGTAGAGTGCCATAGCATCACAGCTCATAGCAACCTCCAACTCCTGGGCTCAAGAGAGTCTCCTGCCTCAGGCTCCCAAGTAGCTGGGACCACAGGCGCCCGCCACAACGCCTGGCCATTTTTTGGTTGCAGCCATCATTGTTGTTTGGCAGGCCGGGACAAGGGATTCGAACCTGCCACCTTAGGTGTATGTGGCTGGCGCCTTAGCCGATTGAGCCACAGGCGCCGAGCCAGTCCTGGACTTTTCAATGAATCAATGTTATAAAAAAAAAATTAGGTGTAGGATTCTTCTAAAGGAGGCTACAGAGACATAACTACCAAATGCAGTATATCAATCATAATAAAGTTCTTACTGGGGTAAAAAGTTGTAAAATACATTCTAGAAATAATTGATGAAATTTTAGTGTGAACTAGATTTTAGATGATATCATGGAAACAGTAATTTTCTTAGGGGTAGTCATCATAATACATAGGGAATTGCTCTTATTCTTATAATTGCATACCAAAGTATTTAAAAGTAAAGTGTCATTATGTTTATCACTTCAATGGCAAAATAACAAGCATATATATGTATACATACAGCAACATAAAGGAAATATGAGAAAATATTAACAATTCTTGATCTAGGTATGTAGCTAGAAGATACATAATACTCTTTGTATTATTCTTTCAACTTTTCTGTACTTTCTGAAACTTTTCATAATATAAAGTTGGGAGAAAATAAGCATTTAAACTGAAGTGACAAAAATATTAAAAAAGGATAGTTTTATTTAAATCATAATAGCGAGTAAGTGAGGGAGGAAAGAGTACCTTGAGATCAGGATAGGGTATAAAAGGTATTAGAACTATCTCTGTAACATTCCCTTAAAAATTAGTTGTTCTCTAAAAAAACAGATGTTAAAGCAAAGTAAGCAAAAGTCAACATTATTATTCAGGGTACATGTACTTATTTGTTGTATTTCTCTTTGTAATGTTTTATATATTTGAAATGCCCATAACAATAAAATAGGAATAAAGACAAATATCAATCACCCTTTTTACATTTACTCAAAAAGTGAAGACAAGAACAAGATCAGTATTTTCACTAACACCTTTATTTTTAATTCTGGGTTCATTTGGAATACCTACAAAAGAGGCTAAAAATTGTTTTTGTAAGAAAACAGATAGTTTAAATATTTTAGGTGTCCTGAGCCATGCAGTGTCTGTCACAACTACACTACTACTGTAGTATGAAAGCAGCCTTAAATGATATATAAATAAATGGACTTGGCTGTGATCCAATAAAACATTATTTATAAAATAGGTCACAGGATTGGACTTGACTTGTAGGTCATAGTTTGCTGACCTCTGAACTAGAAAATAAAGTAATTGGTGTAAACACCAGAAAATAAAGAAAAAATTATGTAATTGTTAATGGTATTTATTATGTAGCTTATAATATGTAACTTATACTTTTATTTTCTAAATAAATTACTAAAGTCAATATAAGTGTAAAAGGATATTAGTAAGATTCTGGTTAAAAAATAAATATAAAATCCACTTGCTTTTCTATGTACTGAAAATAAACAGAAATTGGGGAGGGGAATCCTTTTACAATAGGGAAAAGAAATTAAGAATTAGTTAACAAGTAAAATACAGGAGTTTATCATAGCAAGCTACTAAATATCATTGAGGATATAAAACAAAACTGCAAAAAAAAGAAAATGCCAAATGTTAACTATAAGAAAAAATCACATGATCATCTTCATAAATATAGAGAAAATATTTGATAAAATTTAGCATCTATTTAAAATAAAAAATCACTAATCAAAAAAGAATAGCTTTATTTTTAAAAAAATTTTAATCACCGTAGTTTAGTGGTAAGGATGCCAGCCCTATACACCAGGGCTTGCGGGTTTGAACCTGCCGGGCCTGCTAAACAACAATGACAACTGCACCAAAAAAATAGTAGGCATTGTGGTGGGCTCCTGTAGTCCCAGCTACTTGAGAGAGAGACTGAGGCAAGAGAATCACTTGAGTTTGACATTGCTGTGAGCTGTGACGCCACGACACTCTACCAAGGGTGACATAGTGAGATTCTGTCTCAAAAAAAAAAAAAAAAAAAGATACTTCCTTAACAGCTCAATAGCTAATATTTGGCTTAATAGGGGAACACTAGGAATGGCTGTAGAAAGCTCAGGAGAATAACAAAGTAGTCCACTGTTTTCACTGGTACCGATAATATTCTAGAGATATTATAAAGAAAGAGTATAAATATAGCTATTGGAAAGAAGGTGGCAAAGGTATCATTATTATCAGATGATTTTATTGTTTACTTGAAAAACTCAAGATAATAACTCCCCAAAGACCCAGCATAAAATTAATATATGGAAATAATAGCCTGAAAATAAATTTAAGCAATATGTAAGGGTCTTATGAATAAAAGTTTAAAACACTCATGTTGGTCACAGAAGAAAAATCAAACAAATAAAAGTTCTATTTTATTCTTTGTTTGGAGGACCAATGATGCATGTCAACTTTAAATTAATTTGTAAATTTTTTATGATTGTGACAAAAATGCCAACAGGATGACTTAAAGATTAGATAAACTGATCCTAAATTGAAACATAAAAATAATAAAAAATAAGAGCCAGCAAAGTTCTGGAAAAAAGTTATTGATCAAGACTAGCCCTACAAAATATTAAAATCTGTTATATAATATGATAATTAAAACTTATTTGTACACATGAACAGGTAATTAGATATGAACCAGAACAGAAAGTCCAGAACATACCCTAAAATACATGAGGGCATATAGTCTATAATAAAGGTGACAATGTTAGAAAAATATATTATTCAGTAGATGATGATGAAACATCAGGGAAAAAATTGAATACCTACATACAATAGACTCAGAAAAATTCTGGATAGATCATTGATTTAAATGTAAAATGGCAAAAATAGCAAAAATAATTTTTAAAGTATTTTTATGAAAAAGCACTGTATTTAAGAGGTCACCAGATAATTTTAGTTTTATAATTTTACTAAGTGGAGGGCCTAAATATCACATAAAACTCAGAAGACATAAATTCAACTCTATAAACATTATGCATTTCTATACACAAAATGGAAGAAAATGTAGGAAAATGTTTGTCAAAATAATGAGTATAAAATGGTTGTCAATTAAACAAGGATAAATAAATGTAGAGAAAACAAAGTATAATATAAAGAGATAGGTGGAAACGAACTCTAATCACACGGAAAAAAAATTAACTGTAACCTAAGGGAGAGTGCAGTCTAATTCAGGCAATAAAAGGTTGAAAGAGATTACTTTAACTCTTAACCTAGGGTTAAAGTAAAATTTAATTTAGACAACATATGTGCATTGGTTTGAGAAACTGGTTCTCAGGTAAAAGATATGTGAATTAAATAAAATTGCATATTAAGGGCAGTGCCTGTGGCTCAAGGAGTAGGGCACCGGCCCCATATACTAGAGGGTGGTGGGGTCAAGCCCGGCCCTGGCCAAAACTGCAAAAAAAAAAAAAAAAAAAAAAAATATATATATATATATAAAATACATAATTATATAAAACTAACATACAAAATTAAATATAATTAAATAGAGTAGAAGCTCTGTAAGTTGACCACCCAAGGGATTGTAACAAATTGGCCAACATACAAAGGTGGTCAATATAAGGAACTGAGTCTACTGTACTAATAGGAACATGTGGTGCATGTCTGCTCCATGAAAATTAGGTCAACCTAAGGAAGTGACCAATGTAGGGAGATGATCAACTATGGAAGTTCTACTGTATATAATTTTTCATCAACTCAACAATACTAGGATTCTGTCTCATAAGAAGGATAATACAATTCTGCTACATTATTTTAAATACTGGCCAAAAAACCTGAATGTCCCCAAAAGAAGAGAATGATTTACTAAAGTATGAACTATGCTTTAGTAGTTCATGCAACCACTAAAAATATGTGTTACAGAAGTATTATCTGACTTTTAGGAAGTTCCACAATGTATAAGTAAGAAGTATTTATAATAAATTTATAATATTTTTAAACAAACAGTAAGTTTTCAAATGTGTGTTTTTGTGTGTGTATTTGTTGATTTGTATAAAAAACAGTTTGAGCATGGAGAAAGGCAAGAAAAACTTACTCACATATGATAATGTTAGATGTTATAGAAAAGGGGGTCTGAAATGGGTAAAATTGGAAGGAAAAAATGTATAGGAAGAAAAATAGAAAATAGAGAGAGGATGGGGAAGGGGAGAAAGGGAAAAGAGAAGAAGATGGGTAGACAAGAAGAAGGGGAAGGGAAAGGAGCCAATTATAAAAAGACCATACACAGCATTTTCAACTCTATCAGAACAAATCAAACTACAGACACCCACACATGTGAAATTAAGCTACTTCCTCTCTTCATGATGGAACTTCAGGTCATTTTCACTTTATTCCTTATTATTTTTAATATTTTATGAATTATTCATATGTTATTTGTAGTGTTCCAGCTATCTATTAGTATATAAAAAACTGCCTCAAATTTAGTGACTTAAAAAATATTTATTTGCTAAAAATTCTGTAATTTAGGCAGAGCTCCTTGGGGATAGCTTGCCTCTGTTCCACTTGGCATAAGGCGAGATAGCTCAAAGGCTTGTCCCATCACATGTCTGGCAGTTGATACAGGCTATGGGCTGGGACTTGTTCAGATGACATCTGTAGTTACCCAGTCTAAAGTAGTGTCCTAGCTCTCCCTACCACAATTATTGCATTATTTTCCTTAGTAGTACTTATCATTAGATAAAATTGTTCAGTCTATTTATTTAGCATTACTAGAAGGTCAACAGGAATGTTGCCAGTTTCGTTCATTGGTATATCCTCAGAGCATGGGTCAGAGGGTGCACCAATGAACAAAACAGGCAAACAATAGGTATATAACAAAAAATTAATATACACGAACTAACTGCATTAGTGTCAAGTAGAACTACTTTAATCATCAATGATAAATGATAGACTTTTCAAGAGAAAGCAAATAAGCCAGAAAAGAGATGTAAAAGGTTTTATACAAATTCCATGGAAGAAAAATGACAGACAGGACTTGATGCCTCACATAATATAGTGACTACAGGCACAATGAACTCTGGAGAAGGGCAGCAGTCTGTGCCATGCCCACCTTGCAAATGGAAGTTCAGTGTTAACAGCTGCTACTCTGAATTTTGTATTAATTTCAGTTGTATTAGTTTTGTAATTTTCTTTAAATTTAAGATATTAGCTTGTTGGTTAACAATTCAAGTTAATTCCAAGCTTAATATTTTTTCCCATGAAGTAATATTAAATAAAAATTAAAAATCATGTTGGATGTGGTAGCTTACACCTATAATCCTAGCATTCTGGGGGGCTGAGGTGAGTGGACTGCTTGAGCTCAGGAGTTCAAGATCACCCTGCCTTGACTAAAAATAGAAAAATTAGCTAGGTGTTGTGGTGGGTGCCTGTAGTCCCAGCTACTTGGGAAGCTGAGGCAAGAGGATCACTTGAGCCCAAGAGTTTGAGGTGGCTGTGAGCTATAATGATACCATGGCACTTTACCCAGAATAACAGAGTGAGATTCTGTTTCAAAAAAACAAAAAATTAAAAATTGGCATATCAGTATTCAAATGTGAGTTTCGGAAATAAAAAAATTATCCATAATATATTTTTTTTAAACTTTAAAAATGATAAAGGCAAACAACTTAATTTTAAAGTGGACAAAGGCTGATAATCCGCAATGTAAGTAAATATGAGCTGATGAATAAATGAAAATATATCTAATGTCATTAATAAGATCAGATATATTCACAATAATATTGATGCCATTTTTAACCTATCAGCCTAGCAAAAATAAAAGAACCGACAACATCAGGTTTGACAAAGATGTGGGTAAAGAGGACCTCTGTTATATGTAGGTAGAAAGGTTAATTAAACCATTCTGGAGGGCATTGGGAAACATTTTTCAACATTAAAAATGTATGTATGATAGTCTATGACCTTACAACCTATAAAATACCATTTCTAGGAATTTATCTTTATTCGTATAAAGAAAAGGTTATTCAACATGGCATTATCTGAAATAGCAACATAACCAAAACAACAACAACAAAAAAAGAAAGAAAGAATCTAATTCCCCTCCATAGGAGACTAGTTAATGGATACTATATTATGGTACATCTATGCAACAAAATATAGGGCAGCTGTTAGAAAAGATTCCTTTATATTCATCATTTGGAAAGATTTCTATATATTTAAGTGAAATAAGCACTTCAAAGATCAGTATATATCTTATTTAAAAAACTATGTGTTTATAAATACACATATATATGAAACTATATTTTGAATAAACATATAAAACAGTCTGAGGAGCACATCACCACTACTAATAGGGGTTAATGTCTAAGGGTAGGAGTAAGAGTTTTCATTTATTTTAAATATACTTTCACTGTTTCTTTACATTCATTTATAATTATTCAAAGACGTAAATTATTTCTTAAAATTAAGAATTTTCAGACATGTACTTTTTTTAAAACACCAAGCATGTATGGTAAAAATAACAAAAATGTATAATTACATACTTGTTTTCCAGTCTTAATAAGTATCCTCCTAATATCCAAAAAAGCTTTATGACTTACATAGTTAAGTATCTGTATTATACATAGTCCTAAAGAGGACTTACCAGCTAGAGAACTTTGTTCACCACTTCATTCTTTAACTTAAACAGTGCCTAGAACTTAATATTTGTAAAATAAATATTTACAGTGTTTATAACTTCATAAATAAGTTCATAACCTTTAGGTTTCATTCCTTCTTTGCCAAGTAAGAGTCTGGAAATGACGTTTGTCCTCCAAAGCAATTTTGCAACTTCCCCTGTAGCTAAACAGTGGCTAACATGCTGATTTTTGAACTTACCAGAGGCTCCAATTTTATAGGCTGCTGTCGTTTTCGTGTTCTCTCCTGAGCTTTTGTAGTATGCCTGAACTTCAGGGTTTGTGTATCAAATTGATTTTCTGTGGATGTGATATAACTCACTCTTCCCTTTTCTCGTATACTTTGCAGTCTTGGAAGGACAGGGTTTTCTCCTTGTTCTTCAATACTTTTCAGGTCTAATTCATTATTTGAGGACTGAAAAGCCATTTTTAGTCCTAGAAAAAATAAGGTCAGAAAAAAAAGAGAGAAGTAGAACAAAAGGATTAGGAAAGGGGGCTAGTGGAAGAGGACTTAAGGACTAGGGAGGACTGCATTCACTCTCTGCCTCCAGAAAAAGCACATCGAAGTTACCCAGTCTTCCCAAACTGAAGACTTGAACCAAAGAAATACAAAATAGGAACTGTGCCTGGACTTCAAGGACTCCTCTAGCTGCCTGGGGTAGAACTCAGGAACTTGCATTTCTAAAGTTCTTGGGTGCTGCTACTACTGCTGATCTGGGGACCACACAGACCTAGATTTGGAAGGATGAAGAAAAATGCAATTAACTTGAGATCAGGGTTTCTCATATTTGAGTATGCAAAACATTTCCTGGGGAGCTTTGTTAAAAAATTAGGTAACTCTGATGGAGACAATATGAGAAATACAGCCTAGGTACTTATGAAGAAACAAAGGAACAAAAGAATTGAAGAATTGAGGACTAAATCGCAAAAGAATGCTTCTGGAGCTTTAATGTACTGGAGAATTACTTGAGGAGTTAAAATGCAGATACTGACGCATATACCCATTGACTAGCAATGATCCTAAAATAGACCCAAGAGTCTTTTGTAGTGGTCTTGCAATTCTCACCACCACATATACTCCCATCCCATCAGACAATGGGAGTACTAAGCACATCAAACTGGTTAACATAGACTTCACAATTGTGTTAAGACATTTATACTCTACACTTAATAAATTTAACATGTACCCTTGTAAAATGCACCATACGTGTGTTCCCACCAATTCCTCTCCCTCCACCAATTCTCCCCCCTCCCCTCCCCTCCCGCTCCTCTTTCCCCAAGTTTTAAGTTTAGATTCCTGCTGGCCAATAGATAAGAGCTTTGATTTTTCAAGAAATCAACATAGAAACAGGTGAAAATTTAAATATTTAACCTATCCAAAATATTATAATTTCAACACACAATATAAAAATTACTGTAATTTAATTTTATATGGGGAATTATGCCTTCAAAATGCAGTGTGTATTTTATATTTAGACCACATTTCAATTCAGACTAGCCGTGTGCTATCCTCCGGAATAGCGCAGATCTAGATTTGACCGTTCAGTGTGAGATCTCAGACAACCCTACTCCTCACTTCCCCTCCACCGCCTTAAAATGATAGGTGATAGGTAAATAGTAGGCCCTCGCTGAAATGCTTTTCCATTGACTTTCTTTGCCTCTAGACTTTCAAGTTCTCTGGAAGCCAGGCTGTTTTTGTCCAAGAAGTCAGAGCTCAGTCCGAAGGCTCGGTTTCCCAGGACTCACCAAGTCACTAGAGCGTTCGTCGCTGAGGGTCTCCAGAGACAGAGAGCAACGCCGGGTCTGCAGTAGAAAGTCAGCTCCAGCCGGGATTGTTTTCCGTTGCCTAGCAGCCACCTGCCTCTACCGACGCTCACTGCGCCACTGCGTGGCCTGTCGCCATGGCAAGGCCTCAGCCAGCCACAGCTTTCGGTTCAGGGTGCGACAGGCAATCCAGCCAATCAGTGCCTCCAGAACGTTTCCTCCGTCCCCGACGGTGGAGAGATAGAAGTCTGGTTTCTCCTCCGGAAACCGAGAGCTGCCTAGGTGCTGTCGCCTGGGCAGCCAAAGGAGGTGGTTAATTCTTCTTCTTCTTCTTTTTTTTCCCCTTCCTTCATCCACCATCCCAGCTGACCCCAACCTCCAACAGAAATCCCTTTTCTGTTTTCCCTAAGAGGGTTAACATTGACTTGGCGTTCACATTAATTGAAATTTCTCTAGATGGAAAGTCAAGAATTTAAGGAGAGGGATGTGCATAGTGTACACATTTATGGTCCCACTCTTGAAGGCAGCGAAACCCTGCATCCCTGCCCCACCCCTGACCTGAGAGTATCCTAAGGCGCAAAAAATGTGGGCTTTCTTCCCTCAAATGCCACCTTGGCTTTTCAACTAGTCTTTTCTACCTGAAAGGTGATCTAATTTCAGACATAGCACAAGCCCATACTACTTGGTTCGTATTCCCTATATCCCAAAGCTGATCCTGTCTCTATGTTCTGGCATTTAGTCCCACTTAAATCCCCAAATAAGTTGCTAATGCTGTATGGTGATAATCTTGCCAAAGTTTAGTGCTATTTTGCCAAAGTTTAGTGCTAGTTGCACTAAGGAAACACTTAAAAACAAAACAAACACAAAAACAAAAAAGAAAAATCCTACCTAATCCTAATGCAAAAGGGGATAATGGAAGAATTGATGAAAAAATATAGCAAACAGACATAAAATGGCTAAAGTCCATCCTCATCACTAATTACATTAAATAAAAATGTATCAAACTCAAGAGTTAAAAGGCAGAAACTGACAGGATGAATTTTTTTTTTAAAACCTCATGATCAAAATACATATCTACTGTATGAGATACAAAACCAAGAACCAAGAACTTGGGGGAGGCTAGGGTGAAATGAATCAGGAACACTACTGGAGGAGTTAGCCTTTAGTAAAAAAGACATGGCCACTGGTCCATGGAGTGGGAAGGAAGGTCGTGGTCGATTAGGTAAAATGGCAGATTTGGTTCCTTATTTATTCTATTTCCTCTACAAATCAGAAGATATGATCAGCAGCTGAGGGTGCTGGGAGTGATAGAAGCTTCATGTAATGCGTATAGGGAGTTAACGCCTCTTTAGCCGTGGTCCACAGTTTAGCTCCAGGATCCATGAACTGGTTAAAATTGCATTTGTTTTTGTGTGTGTACATTTCTTTGTCTATAGCTTTGATCAGGTTCTCAAAGGAGTCTGTGACCAATTATCTCTCAGAAATTAGAACTGGACCTATTTTGTAAGGGTGCCACCTTTAAGTGTGTTAGCATAGGACGAAGGGGCTGCTCAACTTTCTGAGGGGTTTGTGATATCATATTCTGTTGCTTCGTCGCCACCTTATGGTCATATGAGTGTACTGCCAAAGGAAGTAGGGATTATGAATTAGGGCAATGGTTTCTTAGATCTGGAAGGGACTTGGGGCATTATGTGGTTTAATGTCCCAGACATTATAAGAATTAATAATTACTGCAAAGTTTCCCTCTAAAATGTTGAACCAAAGTGAATATGAGAATCTCTGATAATTATATTTCAGGAATTATAATGTATTTCTTACATATTGCCTAAAGCGGGTGTTAGCAAACTAATATAGGCCAAATCCATTTATTTTCGTAAATAACATTTTATTAGATCTCAGTCACGTACATTTACTTACATATGTAAGCCATATTTCCTATGGCTATTTTTGCACTTCAACAATAGAATTGAGTGAAGAATTGTAACAGAGACTGTATGACCTACAAAGTCCAAAGTATTTGCTATCTGGTCAACTAGAAAAGGTTTTTCCAACTCCTGCTATAGTAAATAGATACTTAGGATATATAAAAAACCATATAGAATACATGCTAATTGTAGAAAGCAGTCACTATGTTAAGATAAATTACCATTCTAGTTTTAGTAAATTGTCCTATTGGTCATTTCTCATTGCTGTCAGTTTTTACCTCTATTCTGATTTTGTAGTCTGTTTCATTATTTTGTATTACCTTAAGACATATGGAACTCAGCAAGAAAATATCACAAATACTCTAGAAATTGTGCTTTCAAGTAGGAAGAAGAGAGTGACTCACACTGGACAAGACCAGAAAGGTTTGAGAATTGCATCCCCCAAGGCACTGAGGTATTTGGATAAAAAGTATTCGAAAAGATTATTCCTGTAGATAGTAGGGCAAATATTACATTTTAAATAGGACAAACTACTCTTATTTCCTTTTAAAATCCTACTAAAAGGATTTTTTAGAAGATATAAACAGAGAAATAGGAGAATTGGGGGAAGAAACAATAGTTATATCAACTTGAATTCTGGAAAGCAAAAGTAGAGTAGTAAGTGATTTAATAGACACCAAGAAAGGTGAAATCTAAGCAATATTCAGAAAAGAGAATATCTTTTCTGATGGTACAGAACGTTATGGTATCCTCAAAAAGTCTAGAATTGGTGACACTAGAAATTTCTAGATACTAGGGCTTAAATGAGAAGGTTGGTGGACAGTCTGTTCAAGAAGTGGTCAGCTCTTCAGATTTGTGTCATTATCTTCCATCCCAGGAGAAGACTGGAAATATATTCATAGTGGGTAAAAGAAAAGATCTCTAGACCAAGGAGTACAATGTGCAGTTGAGATTGTACCATATTGAAAATAGTGGGGTCACCTGAATGTGTGCATGCAAGATAGTGAAATCATCCAACCCTTTTTTCCTGCTTCAGCTCCCAAAATGGTGGCACAGGGTGTTCAAACACTTAGTTCTTCTGAGCTTGAAGACATTCCTAGGATGGAGACTGTCAGTTTTAAAGCATGATAGTCCTGAGCAAACCAGGAAGAGTTGGTCACCCTTGCCTCAAAACACTGGAAGATTTCTAATGTTTTGAGCAGGAGACTGGGGGAATCTTCTCTGAAGAATCTGGGAAAACCCTGAGTGTATGGGCTGCAGAGCTTCTAATGGCCAAGTGGCTTAGCCTAATCCACTTTATGTGAAGCTTACAGTGAACAAACCCCACTTGGGTTTTCAGACCCTCCCTTCACAAACAAGCAGACAACAAAGGACTGTTAGGCAATTCAAGGACAGCCAAAGCATTCAAACAGAAGAAAACAACTTTAGGAGTTATCACACGATTCAAATTGTAATAATCAGAGTCTTTCCTTTGAATTTTATAAAGTAGGTCTAAGAGAGAGAATGTTTTCTTTTTCTTCAGTCTCAACTATTATGTGCACTTTCAAGACAGGAAGAATGAAATAAGGTTAAAGGATATGCCTGACCTAGCTGAAAGGGAGTCTGAAAAGGTAGGGAACAAAATTGTTATAAGTGGTTTGGAACAATCATGATCTAATACCTGAGGCTGGGCACTTGACCACATACCACCCCTATCTCTGTACCTTCTCCCCACCAAAAGAAAGAGAACAAAATCCAGGAAAAACACAAAAAACAAATAAATAACTTCTGCTCCTCCCCTTAGTTAGGATTCTACTGACAAAGAAAAATAGGGAAAAAGAAGCTTTATGGGAAAATGCCAGTATGGTACCACAGGAACCAAAGTAAGGAGGTTAAAATGTTGGAAACACACTTAAGCTGGAGCTCTCACACATTGCCGGTGAAAATACAAAATGGACATTTTGGAAAACATTTTGGGAGTTCCTTATAATGTTAAAAATACACTCTCCATATGACCTAAGCATAAATCTCCCAGAGATTTAGCTAGATAAAATAAAAACCTATATTTACCCAAAGGTCTGTATTATAGATGTTTATAGCTACTTTATCTTTAGTCTTCAAATATTGAAAGCAACCTAAAGATCTGATGATGGATGAATGGATGAACAAACTGTGTTACAGTTATATAATGGACCATAGAACTGAGCAATATAAAGGAACAAGCTACTGATACATGCAAGGACCAGGATGAATCTCAAATGCATTATGCTAAATGAAAGAAATCCAACTTGAAATTATATACTTCAGATGCCACTGATATAACAGTCCAGAAAAGGCAAAACTAAAGGGACAGAAAATAGATCAGTGACTATGAGGGGCTGGAGATGGAAACGGGGCTTAACTTCAGGAAGCAAGGGGGATATTTGAGGGGTGATTTGAATTGTTTTATACCTTGATTGTGGTGGTAGTTACATGACTAAGTACATATTTTAAAATGCAAAGAGTTTGAATTAAAAGGGTAATTTTAACTGAATGTAAATTATACTGAAAGAGAAGAAATAAAAAGAAAGAGAGAAGGAAGGGAAATAACATGAAAATAAAACACTAACAGCATATCCTACTTCTTCAGAAAAAAAAATGTGGCCGATGCAAACATTTCTGCTGTAATTTCAGACCAAGGATTTTCACGGTATATAAAAATGTGAAAAACTGAAGAAATCCTTTGTTCTGGTATTCATGGTGTATGATAAGTATATTGGTCTTCACTGGGGCCTGAGCAAACAAGATTCAGCAACATCAACAGAGGTATCATTTCAAGAACCTATTGATAGCGAGTGTCTAAACCAGTGGTTCTCAAAGTGTGTTCCCTGGACAGCAGTATCAGCATTATCTAGGAGCTTGCTAAACATGCAAATGTTGCAGCCCTATCTTAGATCTACTGATCAGAAACTCTGGGAATGAGGATTAGTAATGCATTTTTACAAATTTTCTAAGTGATTCTAGTGCATGCTTGGGTTTAATAACACTGCACTAAAGGAAACAAATATGGGGTCAGGGAATAGATTGTGGATCTGACCAATTCAGGGTGAAGTTCTGGCAAGCCCATAGACTGTATCCTCTTACCACATTTAAGAGTAAGAAGGTGCAAGGTAGAGACAATTATACGGAGCTTCTTTAAGAGAAAAAAAAGAATATGAATATATATAATGCATATATCTTTTAAAGTATACCATACATAAAGAATAATATTTTTTGTCTATATTACCCTGATTCCTGTATCTTTCTCAAGAAAGAAAGAATAATTCCTTCCAAATCCAGCAATTGAAAAACATGTAATTTCTGCCTGGTATTCCTATCTTTGGACATCTAGACCAGTTCTTACTTTTCTCTGCACATCTTTCTAAGCACAGATGAATTATTTCCTTAGGACAATTTTGTTTTTATACCTAAGAACAGACTACACAATTTATATTCCCCAGTTGAGTATAAAAGTATACTGGGATCCTTAGAGCGTATCACTTGACAAGAGACAAGACCTTTTTAAAAAGACAGCTTTGGACAACACAAATATCATGACATCCTTGAGTAGGTTGTGTGTCTCCAGAGACATACTTGCCTCTCTTTGCAGTTTTCCTCATAGACAGGGAGTTGGTACCAGGTCTAAAGAGTATAGTTAGCAATTCAATAACAGACTTGACATGCTGACCTCAGCTCTCTTGCTGACCTAGGAAAGGGACCTTCCCTTGCTCTCTGGCTTCTTCTACCAGTGAGCCCAAACATTTTTGAAGTTCAAGAAAGGTTGCTTCAGTGGCAGGATTTGGACCCCTCATTCACAGGTAGCACCATTTGTTAAGTGTCTACAAGTACCCAGGATTGGACAACAAATATTTTCCTATATCGTCTATGGCTTTAACACAGGAATAAATTTGGGTTCTGTCTCCTCCATCCATAGATCAGAAATAACAAGGATCAATGGCTCTGAAGGAATTACTTTTTGTTATCCAGGGAGGGATTCAACATGAACCAGACTCCATATGACTCTGTGGCATGGAATTATAATGTACTTGCTCAAGCTGTCTGTGGTTAAGTTGGGTTTTCTCCAGTTCTTCATGGGGCTCATATTTTAGTTTGGGCTGTGATATTTAAAACTATGGTGACTGGATTTGAGGATTTGAGGCATTAAGATAACATGAAAATGTCCTGTATTTACATAGTATCATCTACGGTCCAGTAGAATTTCAATTCACATTTGATCCTTAAAATAGTTCTGGGCCATAGTCAGGCAGAAATATATGTTGCCATTTGGCAGATGAGAAATGTAATGCATAGACAAAATGTACCTTTAAAAGTCTTAAGTAGTTACAATAAAAAAATTAAAAAAAAAAAGTCTTAAGTAGTCAATGGCAGGATAAAAATCCTGGGTCTCCTGACTCCCAGACCATATTTACCACTTCTGTCTATAGTGAATAAGTAAGAAAAAAGAATAAAAAACCTGTTTGAAGCCAAAGCATATGCTGTCAGACCTATGACCTCCTCTGTTGTCCCCAGCTGGGTCTTTGCTGCTTCAGGTATGAGAAAGCTTCCTTTGCTGACCATTGTATCACACCACTGAGCACTGGTCCAAATACTTAGGCAATGCTAAGTAAATATTTATTAAGGGAACAAATGATTGATTAACTCTAAAGTCCTAAGCCACTAAGTCCAGGAAACCCTGCAGATAGTTTCATACTCTAGAACAGGTTTCCTCTGGCATCTTTGTTTCTTGTCCACTTGATGTTTTGTTCTTTTATTGCATTTGTGATGAAAGAAAACACCTCTTTTCTTGCCAGGGGAAAGGTAAACAGCCATGCAGACCTTGGAGATAACCCAATCAAGAAGGCAAGCCAGTTAGTTATTAACCAGCAGAAAAGATAATTCAGCTACTTATCACACTCTAGGCACCTGCCTTTGGAAGCCCTTTCCTGACTTTTTCTGGCTCAGAGTGGAAAGGGAGACTGAGACCTTGGGCAATCACAAAGGGTTTTTGGCCTCCTCTCCTTTCTCCAACTGTATCCAGGTAATAGCAGGTTATAATAAACACTAGGGGGTTCCAGGTCAAAGAAGTCACAGAGAGGCAGTCTGCAGGTTGAGAGTTGAGTAAAGGTGGAGGAAGGGCAATCTTAAGAAACTGATGACTTCCAATTTCTTTTTGCATTTCTAAAAGCAGAGCCTTAACCTTATTTACACTCTGTAGGTGGCTTCTCAAGGTATTGGGGTCCCTTTTTTATATTTAAACTAAGGATACAGAATTGTACAATATGTTTGAGAAAAGCTGAGAAGTTAAAGGTAGAGTGTGGGATAAACTAATGTCTATAATGAGAAATGTGGTAGAAAAAAAGAGTTTGAGCTGAAGCTATAGAAGCCTTCCAGGATAAGGGCCCATGAGTTAAGATACTTTTTACCTTATCTCGCAAAATTAATGTCATTCTATAAAATCACAGTTTTAACCTCTTTTTAGAGACTTAGTATCTCAAACATTTATCCTACAGGGATAGATTTTTGGACATAGGAACACCTCAAATAATTTTAAAGTTTTTGTTTTGTTTCAATTTTGTTTGTGAAGGCATGTAAATCAAATCAGCAGGTCAGGGTCTGGGGATAATGTCAGCATTCTCTAACATTATCCCCAGACCCTCTAATATTGGCCTGCTAATATTTCCAAGCCCAACAAACAAGCATGGATGAGTGATGGGGGCTGTGTTATTGTGGAGGGGATGGAAGATATCATACATAGCCCAGCAGACAGGTAAGACCCACTCCAGACATGAATGGATGGAGCTGAGCACATAATTGGCCTTTAGGAAGCACATGAAAAGGTAGAAAGCTCTAATATTGGAGAAAAAAATGAAAATCCCTCTTGGGCAGAAAGGAGATAAGTTCTGTGTGCTTGAGCAGCATGTAGCACTGCCTTGTACAGTTCTGCCTCGGCAGGTGCCATCTACTTGCCCTAGGTCTTACTGCATGATATCATGGAAACTCCTTAGTCCAGAGGATGGTGAGAATCACTTTACTGTTCCTGTCAGGTCGTCTTCATTTCAACAGAGTCAGGCCTAAGTGGATAACTAAAGGCCACTGGTCCCCTTCCTTTTCTTTGTCTTCTTCACTTTCAGTCCTCCCCAGAGTTCTACCTGAATTCTGCTCCACCTCTGCCCTGGGTTTGAGACCAGCGAAAGGACAATGATGAATATACTAATAAGCTAATTCTTAAGAGTAGGGCACCTACATACACCCTCCACTGGATAATACTGATGACTGTCATAGCACAAATTTATTGTATTCTTATTTTAAAATCCTCCTTTCATTAGAGATTAGAATGGGGACAAATAAAGGAACTTAGAGAGAAGCCAATACTATTCTGCCACACTTAAAAAGTTATTTAACTGCTTTTTGTACCTTAGCCTTGTCTCTCAAGTTCGACTGTCAGCAAGAAATGAATTTTTGTCTTCTCTTGAATTCCCTAAAGCACCTAGGAAAGACTTGGTTCATAGAATCTGTATGACAGAAGGAGCCTTGGTTATATAATTTAATCCAGCATTTTCAAATCTGGTGGCACACCTGAATAACTGGAATACAGTGACAGGCAGAATAATAGCTTCAAAGATGTCCACATTCCCTTGGGACCTTTTCCTGTGCTACCTCACATGGCAAAAGGGACTGTGCTGATTTGATTAAGCTTAAAGACTTTGAGATGAGATGATCTCAGATTATTCAAGGGGTACCAGCCTAATCACATGAGTCCTTAGAAGCGGAGAATCTTTCCCACCTGTGGTCAGAGATGTGACCATGGGAGAATGGTCAGAGTGATGCACCATTACTAGGCTTGAAGACGAGGAAAAGGACCACAAGTTTGAGGAATGTAAGCGGCCTCTAGAGGCTGAATAGGCAAAGAAACAGACTTTCCCCTATAGCTTCCAGTACAGAATGCAACCCTGCTACGGTAACAACTTGCTTTTAGCTTAGTGAGACTCAATGTCAGGCTTCTGACCTTCAGAATAATAAGATAATAAATTTGTGTTTTTGTAAGCCACTAAATTTGTGGCAATTTGGTTTCTTTTGTGTATTCACTTTGTTCTTGGTTTTATATTGTGGCTTCTCCCAACTATATATTGTCTTCCATCTCAATTATCGAAAACTTAGCAATAACAGTTCTGTTTCTTAATTCTGTCCAAGTCACTGGCAATCCTGTCAAGGTGCCCCCATGGGTTGGATTTCTCTGCTGCTCCAGTTGGGAAGGAATTCCCTCAAAGGAAGGTGTGTGTCAAGAAGGACCCTCAAATATGTCTAATAATGCTCTTTTGGTAATCTCCACTTCAGTTTTATCAAGGAGAGACCCAAAGCCATGAGGTAGTGTAAAATAGCTCACAGTACTTTCTCCAATACCACACAGAAAGTGTATAAAGTAGAAGCATACATTATTATACTCTTTTGTTTTGAGAATGCCTGAAAATTCTCCTGTATGGAGCTAGACGAGATTATTTGTTCACCTTCAAAGAAGCTATATAATTCTTTTGAGTTGAATTTTCATTTATCTTAGGATCAGGAAGCAGAGGGATCAAGGCAGCAGTTTAAACTGCTTGGTAGAGATAAGCTCCTAGGGCATAGCCATCAATCTCACATGTAAGCCCAAATCATTGGGTTTAACTGCTAACAGCCAATAAAACTGAGGTAATTAAGGGCTTACTGGGAAAATCCTGTCTTGACTGAGTGCAAAGGCTGATTCACTAGTGAGCTAGTTCTGAAAGGGACTAGAGGAAGCATTTTTCTTCTCTATAGACAAAGCAGAGGAGCTACTAGTCTATTTCTTCTTTATAGCCAAAGCAGAGGGGCTTCTAGTCTATCACAATGTCCCATGGCACACGTCTACATTTGGAAGTAGACTGAATGTCTTGAATAACTTATTTCATTTCATTTTAATTTTTAAGACCCTTTTTACTTCTGTTTTTTTCTTTTTTAGAGACAGGATCTTGCTCTGTCATCCAGGTTGGAGTGTGGGGGCCAGACCATATCTCACAGCAGCCTTGAATCCCTGGGCTCAAGTGTTCCTCATTCCTCTGCCTCTTGAGTCCCTAGGATTACAGTTGTGTACCACCACACCTGGCAAGTTTTGTGTGCGTGTGTTTTAAGATATAGGGTCTCACTCTGTTGCCCAGGCTGGTCTTGAATTCTGAGTTCAAGTGATTTTTCTGCCTGAGTATCCTGAGGTGCTGGGATTACAAATGTGAACTACCATGCCCAGCCTTTTTAATTCTTATTCAGATCAGATATATGGAAAAACAATGGAAGTAATAGCAAAATAGAGCTGATAAGCTGTCATGGCTACTATAAATCAAAGTTCCTTGGTCTGCTTGGTTTTCAAGGATTATTTCTTCCATCTTTACTTTCCCTTTACTTAATCTGGGAATTACTCTTTATGATAACACTTCTTACTTTTCTTTTCTTCCTAAAATATATTTTTCTCTCCACTCCACCTATCCAAATCCTACAAATATTTCAGGACTTACATACTCCTTTCATCAATACTACCCCTGCTACTATGATCATGATTAGATTATAATTTCATGGTTAATAGAAACCATGAACTACTTAAATGGAGGAAACATATTTATTTATTTTTGGATTCCCCAATTGCCATTCAGACTTAAAGATGACTCAAATCAGGTGTTTATATATTTTTGTTGAAACAATCACACAATAAGTAGTCAATTCAATGGCTGTGCAGAAAAAACAGGCGCAGCAAAACATCAGAAACAGAGTGCTTTCCTAGCAAACTCAGCTTATTAGAACACTCTTATAATACCCCTTGTCAAGTTCCCCTAAAATATTTCAAGTCTGTGTTCATAAAATTCTTAGCTTCTAGACTGGGTGTTATTATTTACCCAAGAACAATATATTTATTTTACTAGGATCAACTCTCACAATATGGAAGGGATTGGTTGGGATTTTTAAGTCTTAGATCTGAGCTCAAATGCCAACTTTTGGAGCATAAAATTTTGCTTTCAGGTATTGGTTCTAGACCACGATGGAGTAGACATACTTTTCCCTATTTCTCTAATTAAGTACAGCTAAAATTCCTGTGCATTACACCTAAAACAATTATAGGGAGACTCTGAAATGCAGGGAGAAGATGGCAGGCTGACTAGGGATTTAGAGACCCAAATGACAATATGACTTTCCTGGAGTTTCCTCTTGCTTCATACATCCTAGACAGGGTTCTGGAGATGTCAGTACCCCAGAGATGCTAACAGTAGAAAAGCACACTCTCTCCAGCTGAAAGATCAGGGAAGGGGCAGCCTAGCAAGACAAAATAACCACTCTACCCTAGCCAAATACCATGGACAAAAACATGGTCCTATCCCACTTCCTGTCTGTTAGAGGCCAAGTAGGTACCCTAGATATCCATCCTTGCTCAGCTATAACAGGTGCATTCCCACACCTGCAGCCAGCATAGTGTCTTTTGGGGAATCTGGAACTTTCATCCTTACTGAGATATAATAAAAGACTTCCTCAAAGTTGTTAGTGAGGACCACAAGGGGATGCTGGACTTCCACTCCCATCAGGCAGTAGTGAGTCACTTTCTCCCTCCCTGCCTATCAGAGAAGGCCAGGTGGGAAGCCAGGAACCTTCACCACCACTCACTGGTAAGTAGGCATTCTCCAACACTCACTGTTTCCTGTAAATCTATAATTATTTCCAAAGAAAAAAGTATTCTCTTGTAACCCCAAACTTTTGCTGTCCTCTTTCTCATTCCTCACAGTTATGCTGGGGGGCTATATATCCCAGGGAAGTGGGGGAGTCAGGAGAAGGGGAGGGAAGGAGAGGAAAAGACCAATCCAATACCAGCGAGCAAATTTCTAAGATCCATCTTCATTCCGTGTTACACTCTACAGTATCTCTCTACAGATACTGTACTCTGTATTTCTCCATTAGTTGTTTTGCATTTGATAAGTAGTTTGATGCTCTATGTGACATTGTTATCCTCAACACTGGCACATGTATAACCAGCAAAAAGAAGGAAGATCAAGGTATTGATATTGGTCAAAATAGAGGTATTGGTCAAAAGGAAAAAGTTAACAAATGCCAGCAGCAGCGTGAGGATCAGGTGGATGTATTTTTGAGAATACAAATTCGTGAGAAGCCTCACCTGGCAGATCTGATTCCTTAGATTCTGAAGAAGTATCACTGGGCCAAAGTTGCTGTGGTTCCTGTTGGTTCCAACTGTTGCTCTGACTCACAGCCAGCCTTGGTGTTAAGAAAGATGGGAGATATTTCTTGATCTGCTTCCTTCTAAATACGGGATGGCCATAAAATTCATGTGTAATGCATACAAACTTTACAGCCACCCTGTGTATGTCCTAGGACATGCAAATCTCTCTGCTGTTTTTTTAAATGACAAGAGGTTTTGTTTTACCATTTGGGCTAATTTTCAGGAAGAAAATGGAATGCAAGAAAAACCTGAAGTTAAATAAAATGCAGTAGCCTCACTGCTCTGTATTTACATTCCACTTGTCTGGCACCAGACAAGTAGACCAGGGTTTTAAGTGCCTCATCCCGTAGAGCTGAATCCTGCTGGCAGGGAAGGAAACCTGGGAGGCATGGAAGGTCTCACAGGCCTTTACACTGAATCTGTGCTCTCTAAGCACTATAATTCCCTCTAACAATCAGAACAAAATGACCACAAAACTTAAGAGTGCCTTCTTAGCCACATCTGCCAGCCCCCGATAAGTCACATCCACATCTGCCCTGAAGAGCTGCCTCCTGAGTAGTTATTGGAGAAAAAAGAGCTGCGGAATCTGGGGTTGCTGCCTATCAGGAGTGAGACAAAAATTGGGCTGGACTTATACCCCAGGCTGGCTTAAGGCTGCAGGAAGACAAATCACTCTGAGGTTCCTGTAGATTAGGAAGCAGGCTGCATTCTCTCTCTCAGTCTATCTTTTTTAGAATAAGGCAATGCTATCCAATAGCTTGATTATTATATCAAATAACTGTCTGGTTTTATTTCACTTTAACAATGATCTAAAACTTTTGGCAATATATTTCACACAGAGGCATTACTTAAATGCCTGCTCCAATGTCATCACAAAAATAAGCTAATTGGATTAGAGAGAAGCTTAACTGACATTACCACAGATCTTCTACAGGCCAGGAAGTGTTCAATGTACTTTCTGTATAAATTATTCTTTCTATTCCTTATAACCCTGTGAAGTAGTTATTGTGATCCACATTTTGTATATAGTGGAAGCCATGCAAAAGGGGTGTCCCCCAGAGACTAAATCTGTGAAGCTAAGTGTTTGTGTGTCAGGAAGA